>CM051500.1:4023170-4037177 GCA_028031935.1 Paedocypris micromegethes | reverse complement strand
GCCCTTTACTTTCTATTTAGCATCGCCCCGTTTAAATATTCAATGAGGAGACGTGTCAATTATTAATGCCAGTTTGAGTCAAAGTGTAATTCAACAGTGAATTCCAGGATTTCCTGGAATGTCACAACGAACCACGTGGTCTGAGAGCGGGCGATTCACCTTGCTAGGCTAATTCCTCCTATGATATACACCATACATGGCATATGATCCCACCCGGACCACCCCATGCCCACTTTAATTCACGTCAGGGCAGAAATACCAAGTCATTGTCTTCCTTTGTTCCTCCGAGAGTCTGAGATGTGATTTGGATGGTGCGTGCCTCTTTTAAAGCCTCGGGCTTTTAACGCCCTTCGGCGCCATTTGCAAATGCATTTGGCTGAGTGGATGTTAACGATGCCATTACGAAGGCCCAAACCACCGCAGCTTCTTCCGCCTGATGCTACAACTGTGCTTACAGAATAAACATGCAGAGGAACAAGCAGATGGCCATGGGTCGCAAGAAGTTCAACATGGATCCCAAAAAGGTAAATGAACGTAACTGGAGATATATTTTATTTTACCAACAGGTTTCTTACGGGTGCTTGAAATACTTGAAAATGCTTGAATTTCAATAATGTGTTTTCAAGGCGCTGAAAATGCTTGAATTTTAAATCAAGTGATTGAAAATGCTTGGAATTATACAGTGGATACATCTGGATAAGTGCACGTCCTCTGAACCGGATCCGAACTTCTCCCACTGCGTGTGTGTGACTTTTGTTTCACAGACTCTGAGACGTAGAGATAGACAGATAAATAAAGTGAGTGTGTGAACAACAGCCTGTGATCACTATGATCCAGGTCTGATTAAAAGTGCAGAAAGTGGGAAGCACCAACACCTTTATTGTTGCACAGTTGCCGGCTTTGTTACACTTTGTTAAACTAAAACATACTTGGCTAAAAATGTAAAAAAAAAAAAAAAAGCAGATGTCTTATTTCTTTCTTTAAATAAAGTTAGAATACAAATTTTGCCTATAATAATAGGAAGGTCTACTAAAATGTAATGTCTTTTTTTCCCCACCAATACCACAAAACCTTCCCCCAAAATGGTAATGTTTCATTTTAATTGTGTTTAGGCTTAGTTTTAAATATAGATTTTACCACAAATGTATGGTGCTGGAAAAACTTGACCATGGACCTTGAAAGTGCTTGAGAATTTTATCTTTCAGAAAGTGTAGGAACCCAGTGCCAAGCTTTTTGCAGATTGGTGTATTATCGAACGTGTAATGGATTGCTATGTGCCTTCATAAACCATTCATTATTCACAACATTCCACAAGTTTCTTTTCCAACGGTCACACATTATTCATCCACGTCGGTTCAGGAGAGAAACTCCATTGCTGTTGTAATGAATTCTGGGCCGGTGTGTGTTTTCAGGGCATTCAGTTTCTCATCGAGAACGAGCTGCTGAAGAATACGTGTGAAGACATCGCTCAGTTCTTGTACAAGGGTGAAGGCCTCAACAAAACCGCCATCGGAGATTATTTGGGTGAAAGGTAAGAGCGAAGATTCCTCTGCTGATTTTAAAACGAAAGATGGAAGAACGTGAGTGAGTTTGCCAATATGGCCATTAGGGATCGTATCAATACTGTGCATTTTTCCATCCTGTGAAGTGACACACACACACACACACACACACACATACACACAGTGAAGTGATACAGAAACCCGGAGCAGTGGGCAGCATTATGCCGTGGTGTCGGGGGTGCATGTGGGGGCCAGAGATTCGAACCTATAACCTCTTGGACACAAGTCCAAAGTCCTAAACAAATCCCAAACTGATGTTATTTATTTTTAGGTCCTAAATACAAATTCCCAGTGGTCTGGTCTCTTACTTTCATTGCTTTTCTCATTGGTTGTGCTGCTTCCAGATGTGTCTTTTGCATTAAAGTATTTACCCAATCACATTTTAGCTTGTATTTGTTTCCAGGCAGGTCAAGGAATTCCACCCAACACCTATACTTAATGTTCTGCAGGCCCTCTGACACAAAGGCCAATGCAACTTTAGATTCGACCAATCAGATTTTAGAACCTTCCTCGTTGTATTTAGACTTCTTAATTGGTCTGTGCGGGTTTGAATATCACCTCTAGTTTTGAACGCGAGAGAAAGGTACTTTGTGGTCCACCAGCATCCCACAATTTTATTAGCCATTTTGTGGTTAAATAGTATCAGATTGTAACAAATAATTGTAAATAAATTGTTACATATAATCTGTAACAGATAATTGTAGATACATTGTAAAAGATCATTTGTAACGAAAAATTGTTGATAATTGTAGCAGATAATCTGTAACAGATAATTGTAGATACATTGCAACAGATAATCTCTAACAGATAATTGTAGATACACAGATAATCTGTAACAAATAATTGTAGATATATTGTAACAGATAATCTGTAGCATATATTTGTAGACACATTAAAACAGATAATTGTAGATAAATTGTAACAGATAATCTGTTCAACGGGGTAATTTAATTGTTTCTGAGGTAAGGAGTAAAATATGTGAATTTTTTTGAACAAAAATCCCAGTTTACGGGATAATTATTTACGTTTTACACATGGCTGTTTGTGAACAAGATGTTAAAAGAACGCAGTAGTTTGTGGAAGGAAGTTCGTGTAACACTGTTCCAGTTATTATCGTTAATCTGTTAAAGTGCTAAAGTGTTTAAATGCATGTGACCCGTGTTTTTCCTGCACCAGACGGATCTCACCAACCAGTGTACTCTGCAAGAAATTAATTCTTGCAAAGCCAAAAAAATGAAACAATAAATACTTTTTTTCCTTATACGATAAATTTACTTTTTTAGAATTAGGATAGCAAGATTAATTTGCTTGTTTCAAGGAATTAGGTCTTGTTTCAAGATGTCTTATTGAATACATTTTCCCACCCCTTTGGCAAATAATTTCACTTGCTTTTTTTTGTACTCCATTTGTTTTTTTATTTTCCAATTTTTTCCACAATGCATTTCTTGCAGTGTAGCTGCAGTAAAGGAAGACTTGATCATTCCTGGTTTGTCTACTCCACAAAGGCTTTTATTGTGGCTACAGGAGTTTCCATCTGTGGCTCTTCATATTGCATTTCTCCATGTTTTAAGATGGTTTTTATGACCACAAATGAGTTTCTGATGGGCAGGTTGAGTCAGATGGACCCCTTCTGAAGGCCTAGGTGTGAAACGCACAGCCCACCACCGCTGGATAGATGGAGATAATTTTTCTCTCCATCCTTCTACTCATCCGAGGATTGTGGATGTTAAGCAGATTGTGAATTTTTTACGGAGTCATTTTTGGAATTAGGGCTGGAGAGAGGATGACATGCTTGATCATAAGCTTCCTGCTCACAGAAACTCATCATCCCGGCTTCAGGACAGTCTGTGCTCATAACCTTCTTCACGTGTAGTGATGGGAACTATTACACCAGGAAGGAAATGTGTGTGTGTGTGTGTGTGTGTGTGTGTGTGTGTGTGGGTGGGTGTAACTAGTGATACTGGGTGTGAGTGAACATAGTTACATCAGTATTTTAAAAATATATAGAATTTAGATTTTGGTGAGATGATTTGCCATTACCTACAGTTCCCTGCTCAAATAAAATGTCTGAAGAGAACAGTGTTTGGATGCTAATGTGACTTAATAATAAAATGCACATTAGAAAAAAAAAGTTTTTTCCCTCCTGTAGATATATTTTTTGAAGTTTGACTCAGAAAGTCAGCCACATTTCTGCTTTTGCAAACTGAAAGTCAAAAAAGTTTGACTTGAAATCATTGCTGGAACAAACAAAAATAATGTAAAACAAATTTTCTAAAATAAAAAACTCAAAAAAGTATATATTTACATTATTTTTGTATTATGCACACACACACACACACACACACACACACACACACACACACACACACACCCACACACACACACACACACAAACACACACTTTATTTTTTATAAAAAACAAAAAACCCCAATACAATTTTATATATACAGTATATATATAATTAGGTGTGTGTGTGTATGTACTATATAGGTATATATGTTTGCATATATTTATACATGAATAATATATAATTTTTATAAATAATATACATTTATATATTTAGTTTGTGGGTGTATATTTCAAACGTTAGAATTAGAAGTCAGTTTGCAAAATGATTAGAGAAATCCATCAACTTTGAATAGTTTGTATTAAAAATGCAATTAAAAATGATTAAAAATGAATGAAAGTATCAAGTGGTTGATTGGCTGATGGCTCTCGGCCCGCCCACATTAAGGCAGAAGCATCATTCTCGCTGACACCTGAAGGAAGTCACTGGAGGAATGGTCAGAGCCGGAGTGGACGGCTAATGGACGGACCCCCAGAAGTGGGTTAATGCGTTCACAGCTCATTGATATTATCGACATGCCCCACTTCCTCCCTGAAGAAAGAGCTAGTTACACACGGAGCGTAATCCACGGTAATCCCCCCACTGGAGACGTCTGAGAGCCGGATCACAGCCGTAATTCCCTTCCCACCCTCAACTTTTGGAAGAGTTTCTGCCCGGATTTTAGTTTTTCATATTATTTAGGACTTTTTATTTGTATTTACACAAGCATCTGTTTTGGTAATTTGCATACTAGAGTATTTCAAATAAATTATTTAGCTGTTTTTTTTTTTTTTTTTAATTTATTTCTTGAAACGAATTTTTCAGTGCCAGACACATTAAAAGCATTCATAATCTCTCTGCACTTCCAGCTCTTTTTCATCTCTCTCTCTTTTTTTTTTAATGAGGCTTTAATGGTTATAAAAGTATTCAAATTAGTGAATTTTAAATGGATGTTATTTTTTCATTTGCAGGGATGACTTCAATATTCAGGTTCTTCATGCCTTTGTGGAGCTTCATGAGTTTACGGATCTCAACCTCGTGCAGGCGCTCAGGTGACCACACACACACACCACACAACACCACACTGACGTTCCTGACGTGGATCTTGGATGTCCAGGCAGTTCCTATGGAGCTTCCGGTTGCCTGGTGAAGCGCAGAAGATCGACCGGATGATGGAGGCTTTCGCTCAGCGCTACTGTCAGTGCAACTCCGGAGTCTTTCAGTCCACAGGTGTGTGTTCATCTGGAATGTTCCAGAAAGATCGGAAAGAGGTTAAATGCAGAGAAAAAATTTCCCCACTGAGGGACTAATAAAGGTTCAATTATTATTATTAAGGCTTTTTTTTATAACAAAAAATCATTATGGCCTGCATTTTTAAATTATCAAATTGAAATACCACTCGGCCTGTTGTGTAATAGAGACCTGTTTCTAATGGAGACAGGCTTTTATTCAAAAGACTGAATTTTATATAAAACTTTATTTTATTGAATGTTATATTTTATAATATTAGTTAATGGATGCAAATAACTTTGGTCTCGTCGTTTCTATTGAAAGTCTTATTCAAATTGAATTGTATTTTGAATATTTTTAGTGGGCACGTTTGTATGAAAGACCTCTACCGGCACTAAAAAATAAGTTTAGTTTAGTTTAGTTTATTTGTTTGTTTAGCCCTTTAACATCAACCAGAGTTGAAACAAAGTGCTTCACAGATAAAAGGTCTTACACAATAAAAACACATTTAGGCTAGAAAAAAACAATAAATGATTTCATAGTTCACAGAGTAAAAAACACCGATACACTCAGACAGTACTAAAAGCTATTGCGAACAAGTGCGTCTTGAGCAAGGATTTAAAATTGGGCAGAGACGAGGCAAGTCTGATGTTCAGCGGCAGCTCGTTCCATAGTTTTGGAGCTGCCACTGCAAAGGCTCTGTCTCCTCTGAGCTTCCGCTTGGTCACGGGTACACTCAAGAGCAGCAGGTCGGCTGCCCTGAGTGACCGTGCTGGTGTATACGGAAGCAGAAGCTCGGAGAGGTACAGAGGAGCAGCACCATTTAAACATTTAAAAACAAGTAACAGGAGTTTAAAATGGATCCGGAATCGTACGGGCAGCCAGTGTAGGGAATATAAAATCGGAGTGATGTGTTCACGTTTGCGTGTACGGGTTAAAAGGCGTGCAGCAGCGTTTTGAACCAGCTGGAGACGAGATATTAGTGACTGATTTAGACCAAAGTAAAGTGCATTGCAGTAGTCGAGTCTAGAGGTTACAAATGCGTGGATTAAGGTCTCAAAATGCTGTTTTTGCACAACTGGCTTAATTTTGCTCAGTTGCCTCAGATGAAAAAAGCTACATTTAACAGCAGCCCGGATCTGGCTTTCAAATTTAAGGTTTGAGTCCATTTTAAACCCAAGGTTTACAATTTCCGATTTAGCATATACAGCCAAGGAACCCAATTTTACAGGCACCGGAGCCCCCGAGAATGAATTAGCGGCTAACACCATAACCTCTGTCTTTGACTCGTTAAAATGTAAGAAGTTCAGAGCCATCCAGTCCTTGATATCTTTTAGGCAGTCCAAGAGAGAGTTTGCAGAAAAACCATCCTTCTTACGAAGAGGAACATAGATCTGGCAATCGTCGGCATAACAGTGAAATGATATTCCATGTTTCCTTATGATGGAACCCAGAGGTAATAGATACAGCGAGAACAAGATGGGCCCCAAGATAGAACCTTGAGGAACTCCACAAGAGAGGGGAGCAGAAGAGGATTGGCAATCTCCAAGCCTGACACAGAAAGTTCTGTCGTTTAGATAAGATTTAAACCAGCCCAGTGCTGTGCCCTTTATGCCGACCCATTGTTCTAATCGAGATATTAGGATTTTGTGGTCAACAGTATCAAAAGCCGCAGTTAGGTCGAGCAAAACAAGGACCACACTATCACCAGAATCCATATTTAGCAGCATGTCATTAACAACCCGCAGGAGAGCAGTCTCCGTACTGTGTTTTATTTTAAAACCAGATTGGAAAATCTCTAAAAGATTGTGCTCGTTTAAGAAATCGATGAGTTGGCTATATACTATTTTCTCTAAAAGCTTTGATAAAAACGGAAGCCTAGAGATTGGCCTAAAGTTTGTGAGAACAAGTGGATCAAGCCCTGGTTTCTTGATAAGTGGTTGTACTACTGCATGTTTAAAATTTTTGGGAACCATCCCAGAGGTAAGACTATTATTTAAAATAGCGAGAACTGATGGCCCTAAAATTGGAAAAACCTCTATGAAAAAGCGAGGAGGAAGAGCATCACACGGTGAGCCTGATGGTTTCAAGTGAACCACAAACTCCTGTAGCTGAGGTAAGGTGATAGTCTCAAACTGATGAAAAACAGCAGAGCAGGGTTGTGGTAATGACGGGTCAGATACAGGAGGTACTATTTGTGCTCGTGCTATAGCCACCTTGTCAATAAAAAAGTTAAGAAATGTCTCACAGCTGTCAGCATTAAAATCAATACACGTAGTTGGTGGTGCATTGAGAAGTTTGCTAACTGTCTGAAATAAAACACGGGGGTTTTGGCGGTTAGAGTCAATGATATTTCCAAAGTGTTTCTTTTTAGCGTCTCTTACTGTGGACTGGTAAGCGCGCCAGCGGTCTCTTAGTATTAGGAGAGACACCTGCAGTTTGTCCTTTTTCCACTTCCGTTCAGCTCTGCGGCACTCGCGTCTCGCTGCCCGAGTCTCATCGGTCAGCCAGGGCTCAGATTTTGCTTTAGGCTGCCTGACTTTAGAAGGAGCCACCACATCCAGAATAGTCTGGCAGTTAGAGTGGAGGATGGTGCTCAGCTCGTCAGCAGTGAGTTCTGGTTCTGACTCTGCGATAACACAGCGCTGACGAAAAAGTTCAGAAAACTGAGCAGCAGCGGAAGGGTTAAAAACTCGGGAGAGCCTGGGAGGCAATTGAGTGTTAACAGTAATAAAAGGCAAAACAGTATGAAATAACACCGGCATATGGTCAGAAAAAACAGCATCGCGGCATTCCAGATTAAGGATAGGAAGGCCATGTGATATACTACCAAATCAAGTGTGTGTCCGCGCTCTTGTGTTGGTCCAGTAACAGACTGAACCAGATTAAAAGAGTCAAGAAGGTTTAAAAAGTCATTTGCCATAGGCTTGTCAGGGCAGCACACATGAATATTAAAATCACCAACTAGGAGCACAGAGTCGTATTTGGGCATGGAATGAGACAGAAAGTCAGCAAACTCGTCTAAGAAATCCTTGTTGTACTTTGGTGGTCTGTAGATCACGGCACAAAGCACAGGGTGAGAGCTGGCAAGTTCAAATAGGCAGCATTCAAAGCTGGAGATCTGGCTGGGCAGTGAGAGCTTGTTTGCACTTGAACTTGTTCCGGTAAATAACGGCTATTCCCCCACCTCTGCCCGTCGTCCGCGGGGAATTTAAATAACAGCAGTCATGAGGCAGCATCTCCATAAAAATTGTGGACTCGCCGGCATTTGCCCAGGTCTCAGTGACGCACAGAAAGTCCAAGCCAAGGGATAAGAAAAAATCCCGAATAATAAAAGTTTTATTTGCGAGGGATCTGGCGTTTATCAGCCCAACCTGGTTTGCTGCGGTGTGTCGTTCGGCCACGGAGCGGCTTGAGAGATCGCAGGTTCCGCGGATTCACTCCGTGTTGGCGTGAGCGAGGAGCAGACAGGTGACGTGGCACACAATGTTCCTCGGGGCCGGTGATAGACACCAGCCAAACGCCAACCAACTTCGGTGATCGCCGCAAGTGGCAGTGATGGTTCGAATCGGCGGAGAAAACGCCACGACGAGCCGCACAGAGCCTTACTCCACACCATCTCCCGCTCCGTTTTCCGCGGCGACGGCGGCGCTTTTTGCGTGGAGATCGCCCAGGTGTGCGGTACAGGTAAGCTGGTATTCCAGATAGAGGCGGCATAGATGTTTTTTACTCCACGTTCTCCAAACACGATTGCAATCGGGTGGCTTGAGATTCAATAAAGACTGCCGACTGTACACTAGTATGGAGTTGGCTTTGTGAAGAAAAAAAGTCAATAGGAATGAAATAACAAACAAGATTAGGAGAGACTGACGGCCAGCCATAAACAACGGCGCCATCTTTGCACTAAACACGCCTTTTTGCCTGTGTTGTATTGTGTTGTATTTTTTTTTTTTTTTTTTCCAGAATTGAGAGTTATAAAGAAAAACATTTCTGACTACCTGGCAATTTTCCCACTGTGGGACTAATAAAGGCATATTCATTGATAACTTGCAAATCTGACTTAATCATTTGCTTACTTATATAATAAAGTGATAATAATTTGGGCTTCGATACATTTCCTGGTCACAACAGCGTTTCTCAGTTCCATCTTTGCGTTTTGAGTTCACGCTTTCCACATTTTTTGTTTCGTTTGTTTTATTTCGTTTTAACAAAAGCAACGTCTCGCAAATGTGCCTTTCTCTTCGCAATATGAAGCGAGAGCTTAGCGTGCTACGTTTGGGTGTTTTTCCCGTAACTATTCTGTGTTTTACGTTGGATAATTTAGTTTGTTGTTGTGAATGGTGAGGAGAGGTGAATGGTCCTG
This sequence comes from Paedocypris micromegethes, assembly GCA_028031935.1. Taxonomy (NCBI): domain Eukaryota; kingdom Metazoa; phylum Chordata; class Actinopteri; order Cypriniformes; genus Paedocypris; species Paedocypris micromegethes. The sequence goes on along the minus strand of CM051500.1, from coordinate 4,027,695 downwards.
GATCAGTCGTGTCGCCCACATGTTGTCGCAGACACACACACTGTTTCACAGGCAAACACACTGGATCCGCTCTACACTCTTTCCTCAATACTAGCAGGCGATGTGGGAGTTATACATGTATTCACAGGCCTGCCATTATTCACAGACAGAACAATGTTTGCATTAAACATATGCAGTAATGATCATAAATTACAGCCGCCCACACACGAGCTGTTGCAGTCACGCCGCGCCGGACTTTGTCAGGTTGGTCGGTCGGTTTATATCGTATTTATCGATGTGAGGCAAATTCGTGTGACTAGTTATAGTTCAGGGGAATCTCTGATGCTTCCGTGCTAAAAATGTTGAGGAATATTGCATTTTTAAAAGGAATTTTAGAAGCACATTTTTTTCAAAGTCGAGTATAAAATGAAAAACATTTTTTATGGTATTTACGGTACAGTATTTTTCTTTTGATATTAGACAGAAATCTGACTAGCTATTATAATTATAAATAGTTGTTGTTTTAATTAGTAATTATACACCTTTTTGTGTTTTCCTGATTCACCATGATGCAGTCGAATCCATCTTTTCTTTTCATTTTTTGTACCGCCTTTTCATTTTTGGGTCACAGGGAACCAATCAACGAGTGGGACACACACATTCACACTCTCACTTACACCTATGGTCCATTTTTTTCACATTTCAAATTTTGGACTTTCGGAGGAAACCCACACGAGTACAGAGAGAATGGCTGGATTTGGGGAACATCTCCATCTTCTAATCCCAGAGATTCGGTGTCTGTCTGACTGAAGGGAATAAGAGCGTTATGATTAAACTGCGTTACTTTTTTCAGGAATGAATAATCTAATGTAATTACTTTTACCGCTACCGTTACTGTAAAATACAGTAACAATACCGCTACCGTTACTGTAAAAAATGTGTCTAAAAAGAGTACATTTTTATTTACAACATTCTTATTGTTTCATTTTGGTACATTAAGTATTATATTGAGAGCAGAACACTTCTTGTTAAACTGTTTACTTTTGTGAGAAAGAAAATGGCCCGCTTTTTTCCTCTTTAACCCGCCACTTTCTGTTATTTGTATTTGTTTGTCAATGGCATTTTTCTTGTGTTCTTGTTTTTTGTATTTTGGACCATATTTTAATATATTGTAGTTATTTATTTTGGTTATTCAGTGTGTATATTTTGTATCTTTTTGAAACCAAACGTACCAACACTAATTGCATTGTAAACCTGTGATACAATGACAAAAAAGACATTCTACTGTATTTCTTTTCATACTGTAGGCTACAGTATATCTTCCAGAGAAGTTTGATACTTTTATTTTTGGTACATTGCAATATTATTAATTATTCCATAATTTATTTTTAGTCTTATTTGTTGGCCAGTTGTGGCCTGTGCAATACACATTAAAAGTTAAATAAACCATCTATTCTGTTTTATTATTCTGTATACTAATGATAATATACACATTATAAAAATATATTGAATTTGATTGGTGTCTCTCACATTGTCCACAGCAATATTAAAAGTGTAGATTAATTTACAATGCTTTATAATGTATTTATTTGTTATAGTGTCCATTTCATTCATATAGCATATTTAATACTGAGAGCAGCCAAGTTATTTGACAAATAAAAAAAAAAATGTAACGCAATAGTTACTTTCTCTGGTAATTAGTTACTTTTGATACTTTTGATAGTTTTTTATACTTCAATTACTAACTACTATTTGTGAGAAGTGATAACTTTTTTAAAGGAACATTCCCAACATTGTGTGTGTGTGTGTGTGTGTGTGTGTGTGTGCAGATACGTGCTACGTGCTCTCCTTCGCCATCATCATGCTGAACACGAGCCTTCACAACCCCAACGTGAAGGACAAGCCGTCCTCCGAGAGATTCATCTGCATGAACCGAGGCATCAACGACGGAGGCGACCTGCCGGAAGATCTGCTGAGGGTCAGTGTGTTGTGCGTTTGTGGCTTGAGAGCGTCAATAAAGACGTGGCGTGTGTTGACACACCAACAGAACCTGTACGAGAGCATCAAGAACGAGCCCTTCAAGATCCCTGAAGACGACGGCAATGACCTGACGCACACCTTCTTCAACCCGGACCGCGAGGGCTGGCTGCTCAAGCTGGGTGAGACCCCATGTCTGTGGACCACAATTCCCAGAATGCCAAGCTTTGGAGTTTTTTTTGGAATTATAGTAGATTTTGTATTGATCTGGTAGAAAAGATTGTGAACTTTATTATAGGGCTAGCAGAATTAATTTATTGATATTATGCATTAAAAGTATATTGCATATAGAGAAAAAAATATTTCAACTTCAAACCATGTATTTTTTGTGAAAACAAATATATAATATTACTATTTGCATTTGTAATATAACAAATTTCACGCATACATTCATGTATATGATTAAATGTTTTATTCACAAATTTAATATTGAATTGCATGTTTTTATATTATTTTTTAATAGTTTTTTATTTTTGTTTCTTGCACTCTTTTTGTTTTTTCATAGTTAATTGTTTTTCTCAAAAACGATATAGTATTTGAACATTTTATATAAAAAATATTTGATTTAAATATTTTACAAAAATACATAATGCACATTTTATTTATTTAAACATAAAATATTTTAATAATGTTGTGTGCATATTCTTTGTTTTAAAGTAAAGGAAAAATTAGTTTATAAACATATTACTTGAACTTGATATATTACTATATATATATATATATATATATACATATATATATATATATATTATATACTTTAAATATTATTTTTTCTTTGGCTTTTTTTGTATTTTGATTAATTTTTATTGTCTTATTTTTGGGTTTGGTGTTGTCCCTCTTCAGGAGGTAAGTACTCTGCTTTTCTTCCGTGAGTTCACTCAGCCGTCCTTCGGGAGCTTCTGCAGTTTCATTCATCTTCCTTGTTTTCATGTAATTTAACACGTGTCATTTTTACAAACGATGGTGCGTGTTGCTGTTGTTGCCTCGTGAGCCGGTGTGATGTGGTGGCGCTGTTGAGTCTCTGTCAGCTCTAACGTTACACGCTTCTGCCACCGTGTGGTCAGTGTCAGTCATTACAAGCGGCCGTAGGGTAAAAAAAAAAAAAGGAAATTAAGAAAAAAAAATGCAGTGGAACTTGCAAAAAAAAAAAAATCTTTATCTTACATCATGTTTACATAAAACAATTTAATTTTCATTTTTTAAGCCTTATAAAAATGAAAAATAACATTTGAACGAACATTTGAATTAACACGTTTTTAACAATTTTTTACTAGAATGTCCTAGAAAAGGTCTGATTTAAATGAAGTCCGATTGACGAAAAAAAAACCAAATTAACTATTTATAAATTTAATTTATGTAAATAACCTGTTGACCTCCAATAAAATTTTACTCTTATTCAGACAATGTATTTTTTATTAGATAATATATCACGATGATAAACCTCCAGTGTTTTCTCTTATTTCAGCTTAACTCAGCAAACCTTGTCCGAGTGTCTGTCTGTCTGTCTGTCTGCTTCTTCTCCTCTGCTGCAGTCGCTCTTTAATCCACCGTCCCGAGCCCAGACTTCCTCCTCATCCTCTCTTCATCTCCTCCACAGGCGGCCGCGTCAAGACGTGGAAGAGGAGATGGTTCATCTTGACGGACAACTGTCTGTATTACTTTGAATACACCACAGTACGTGAAGCTCCTCCGTCTGATGGTCCAGCGTGAGGATGAGTTTCTCTCACGTGAGCTTCTCTCTCTCTCTCTCTCTCTCTCTCTCTCTTCCTCCTCCAGGATAAGGAGCCGAGAGGAATCATTCCTCTGGAGAATCTCAGTATTAGGGAGGTGGAGGACACCAAAAAACCCGTAAGAGTTCACTTCCTTAGTAGAGTTAACCCTGTGTCCACGTCTTTAAAATAAAAAAACAAAAACATTTCTCGTTTATTCTTGTTCTTGTCTCACATCTCATCTGTTCTTCTCTACGTGTTTTTTTTGTTTGTTTTTTTTATCTTTAACGTCTTTTTTTTTTTTTTTTCTCTGAACCTCCACTTCTCTTTCTTGTCTCTTCTACATCTCATCTGTTCTTCTCTACGTGTTTTTTTTTTTCATATCTTTCTTTTATCTTCAACATCAATTTCTCCCCTGAATCTTCATTTCTCGTTCTTGTCTCTTCTACATCTCATCTGTTCTTCTTTGCGTGTTTTTTTTTTGTTTGTTTTTTTTATTTTAACATTTATTTTTTTTTACTCTGAACCTCCACTTCTCTTTGTCTCTCCTCCGTCTCATCTTTTCTCCTCTTCTCTTTCTTGTCTCTTCTACATCTCATCTGTTCTTCTCTACTTCTTGTTTTTTTCATCTTTCATGTATCTTCAACATCTATTTTTTTGTCCTCTGAACCTCCACATCTCTTTCTAGTCTCTCCATCTCATCTTCCTCCTCTGAACCTCCTCTTCTGGTTCTTGTTTCTTCTCCATCTCATCTGTTATTCTTTATGTCTTGGGTTTTTTTTTTGGGTTTTTTTTTTTTT
>CM051500.1:3987249-4023156 GCA_028031935.1 Paedocypris micromegethes | reverse complement strand
TTTTTTTTTTTTAATCTTGTCTCTTCAACATCTATTTTTTTGTCCTCTGAACCTACACTTCTCTTCCTTGTCTCTTCTCCATCTCATCTGTTATTCTCTACGTCTTGTTTTTTCTTGTTTTGTCTCTTCTACATCTTTTTTTCATCTCTGAATCTCCTCTTCTCTTTCTTGAATGTTCTCCATCTCATCTGTTCTTCTCTACGTCTTGTTTTTTTTTTTTTATCTTTCTTGTATGTATATATCTATATTTTCTCCTCTGAACCTCCACTTCTCTTTCTTGTCTTTTTCAACATCTGAATCTCCACTTCACATCTTCAGTGTCTCTTATACATCTTGTTTCTTATCTCTTCTCTTCTCCTGAATCCCAAACCTCCCGTTTCTCGTGTTCTCTCATGTCTCTTCATCATCTCATCTGCTCTTCTCCACATCTTGTTTCTTACCCGTGTCTCTTCTACAGCTCATCTTTTCTCCCCCTCTTCTATGTCACATTCACATTTCATTTCTTCTCTAAATCTTCACTCCTTCCTCTCCGTTCACCTTCTTGTCTCTCTAACCAGTCTTTACATGTTGTTCTCGTCTTTTCATACAATCACGTTATTTATTCTCTCTTTTCGTATATCATCTTCTTTCTAAGCATTTTGTGGAAACCAGACTCTTCTCCCCACAGAACTGCTTCGAGCTCTTCATCCCCGACAACAAGGATCAGGTCATCAAAGCCTGCAAGACGGAGGCTGACGGACGAGTCGTGGAGGGGAACCACACGTTCTACCGCATCTCAGCTCCCACCACGGAGGAGAAGGACGAGTGGATCAAAAGCATCAAGTGAGTCCACCTCCTCCATTTCTGTGAGCTTCACCCAGCACGTGCTCCTGTCCTTCCAGGTCCGCCATCAGCAGAGACCCTTTCTACGAAATGCTGGCGGCCAGGAAGAGGAAAGCCTCGTCTTTGAAGAGACTGTAGATGTTGGACACGGATGAGAATCACAAGCCATAATGCTGGGTCGGAGCATTGTTCTTTCTCAGGAACGATCTCGGCATGAGAGCGTGTTCCTCACAGACGAGGGACGGAGAACCGTGGTGGATCATCTGAGATCAGCAGGTCTGACTGGACGCGGCTCTTCGCTCGACTTTAAGCCAAATGAGGGTTTTTTTTACACTGCGACGTAAATATTCAAGTGGCTGACGTTCGACTGACATCCGTTGTCAGTCCGTGTTTTTTTCTTTCTCTTCTCTCTTACGTTCTTCTCCGTCATTCTCTGCTTGGGCCGAATCGTGAAGACACTGATTTTCAACCACCCAGCTCACATCGGTTTCCTATTCGTGAAGACGATTGTTTTAGTCACTCGACTCGTCTGTGGCCTTGAAATACTGTGAAGATTCCAAACGTCTGCTGCTTTCTTGACGTGAAGAGCATCGATGAAGGTTTATTTAAAGCCCCCACGCTTTTATTTAAATGCACTGGACCTGGAGGGAAATTCTCCGAAAATGCTAATTTATCAGCGCTGTACATATTCACACATATATCGGTTGCTTTACTTTTTATTGTCAGAACATGCTTTGTGCAGAAGCGACTGGGTTCCATTCACAGTTGCTGTGTAATGTGCTGAAGATTAAACTGATATGATTGAGCTTTAACTTCGTCTTTGTTGTTTCGTTCTTGAAAGATAACAAATTAAATAAAAATGTACTAAACAGATTCATGTTTTTCTTTACACTTGTGAACGTATTACAAGATGCAATCTGTAATAAAAAAAGACAAGCACCTAATTATGTCTATTAATATTTTTTTTTGTGCTATAATTTTCTTACTCACATTTTTGCCTTTCTAGTTCAAATGTTTCATCTGGCCAAAATAAGACACATTGGAATTTGTACACACTGAACTACAGCTCAGGTGACTTTTATTTTGAAATCAAAGTGAAATAAATTCGTCACAATACAGGCTTTTGTTCGTTGAGAGTTTTGTGCGTTTAACAACGTTTTTTTCAGAAACAAAAAGTAAAAAAGCCACTGTGTGTGTTAGTCATTCACATTCAAACTGCACAAATGACAAGGACCTTGTAAACAATTAAAAAAAAAATAAAGCTCAATGACATTGGCAAACAAGCAAATTGAAGAGACACAAAAATTACGAAATTAACTCAAAAATGAAAGTTGAAGAGCACAATGTCAAAGTGACTAAATAAAAAAAAACATCTCAAACTATTAAATCCTTTTTTAGTAGATTTTTCCCACCCTTTAAAATAAAAATACAATGTAAATTTCACTCCATTTCCAGTCCAAACCAACACAACAATCACAGTCCATGTCCAGTGTTCAGAAAAATTTGGCCTCACTCAGTTACATTTATATATAAATAATTAATCTTTATTAATATTTCAAATTCTTTGTAAAACGCAACTTGACTCATATATGTTTAGACACTAATCTCGATTTGAGAAAAGTCCTTAATATAAAACTTTAGGTTAAAAGTTGAAAGGAGAAAAAAAAAAAAAACATCTGCATAAAATGAATAAAATAAAAGCCACATTGTGCCCACACACGTTTTATATGTAAACACTAAACAATGTTTTATTACTGCGTAACTTGTAAAATAACAATTAAATTGCGGACAGACTCAACCAATCGATCCCAGAGACGCTCGTGCATATAAATTATTCTTCTATTGATACATAAATCGTTTTATATGTAAATTGAAATGTTTTAGTGGAACGGCGGGTTTTTAAAGTGGCAAAACTTGTCGAGAGTTGAAATAAAATCAACATCAGACGCGCGGAATAATAACTGCAGTCGCATTTAAATCTCTTATATGTATTTCATACAAAAAAATAGCAACAAATAATCCCTACACGGTTTCCAGTCGCCGTATAACAGTAATTAAATGCATCGATAGGAAGCGGGATCTTCAGAGAGAAGAGCAGCGCTCGCCATTCCAGTTGCGTGGAAAATACCGCTATTTAAAGAAATGCGATGACGTCACCCGCTCCATCTGCATCTAAAACAAGCAACAGAAAAAAGAAGTATTAATCGACAAGTTTACGGAATTCTCGAATTGAGGTAAATGTGCTTCGCGTCTCCGCCGGCAGGGGGCGCGAAATTCCAACCAACTTCTTTCACAACTTCACATACCAAGAAGCGTCTGCAAACCACGCAGAAGTCCGACAAGTATCAGAAATTCGTATCAAAAACTGTTAGAAATGTAGGTTTAATAAACTGCGAATTAATCACGAAGGTCAAAAATGTCTTGCGCGTGTGACGATTGCCAGAGGTGTAAGGTACTTGAGTAAATATACTTCGTTACTTTACTTAAGTATGATTTGGGCTACTTCGTACTTGTACTGAGTATCAAATATATAAGCAATGTTTACTCTCTACTCCACTGAAATTCTGATTGAGTAATTGTACTTTTCACTCCACTACATTTGAATTGACACTTACCGTTACTCGTTACATTTGATAATTGTGAATTAGAAACCTCATGAACGTGAATAAGAGGCCTTTTATAAAATCACCATCAAATTTCAGGAAACACATTGAGGTAAGAGTCTATTAAATGTTAATTTAAAGTGAATTAATGTTAAGTTAAACTATACAGATCTTTCCTGACTTTACAGTGGTAGTGTAATGTTACCAAGCCTAAGATGGCTAAAACCACTGTGACTTGACTATATTTTATATTATATATATATATATATATATATATATATATATATATATATATATATATATATAAATATACAAAATATTATATATTTTGACTTAATTTTTTTGGTGCAACGTGAATAAATGTAATGTTTATTGTAGACAATGACCTAAATGACTTCAGTAGAATCACATCAATGTCAGCTCGGAATATTATTTATTTTTCTGCACGTTTGATTGAGACTGCCTTTTTGTTCTTTATCTATTTCGTTTTACCATTTTTTAAACATGGGAATGTTACATTTCATTTCTGTATTAGAAAAGAAAACCTCTTGAATAACGTTTTAACTTTTCTTTGTTTTATTTTAGCCCAAATTCAGCATGAGTAAAATACTTAAGTTGTTTTAAAATTCAATACTCTGCTACTTTGACTCAAGTCTTTTTTTATATTGGTGACTTTTTGTTATATTGGAGTAACTTATACAGCACGTATCCGTACTTTTACTCAAGTATGGTTGTCTGGTACTCTTTACACCTCTGATTGCCAGGACAAGCAAAGCAAATCTAATAAAAAGCAAATATTTGTGGAAGGAGAAGAAAAGCCAAAGAAGCAGCTGCTTCAGACGTGACGTGGGAAGGTCAGAGATCCTGTGGTCAGGTTCTGGACCCGAGGAACAGCCGCAGTGACAATGTGAATTCTTCAAACCCGCCTGAGGTTTTTCCACATTCGTCTTCTGGGAAAATCTGACGAGGAAAGCCGAGTCATTCCTCAGGAAATGCTGAGTGCTGTTTTGCTTTGCTTTGGGTTGAAACAGCCGGGCCTTTGATTTCAGAAAGCCAATTTTAGCTCGGTCACGGTGACATGAGACCAGCACGCAAGAAGATGTTTAGATCCAGGAACACGCAGATGCTGACTGAAGCTTTCCCGAACGCGGCTGCTCGGAAACATACAGTAAGACAGGAGGTCTGAACACTCACATCCTTTAAAATAAAAGTTCCTAGTAAAATATCAATCGCTGAATAACGAGGGTTGGGGAAGTCGTGGTCAAGAACCCCAAAAAGGGATATGCAGGGGGCGTGGCGATTTGAGTGGGCGGGGCAAAAACGACATCACTTTGAGATACAGTGATCGCACGGTAAAACATGTTTTCAGGAAAGTATGAACACCTAAACATTAAAATAAACCGTCTTTAATTGAAATACGTTCAGTCTTTCACTTTTACAACTCGGCTGACTTCTCCAATAATAATCGTGTTTTATTGGGTGGCTAAAATATTTGTCAGAAATATTTGTATTTTCTGCAGTAACTATCCAATCACATAAGCAGCACATGCATAAATTAGCTATAAACATGAGCTAGTAAATTTTTATATAGCTTATTTCTCGTATTGATTAAAAAAATCTGAATTACTATCTGAAATACTGGACAATTACGTATTCCAAAGGACGGTTTGTAAGCAATTTGCCTTGTGAACTATTCGTATCATGAAAATTTCACAAACGATGTGCATTGTGAACAGTCTGTTCATGAGTCGTGAGTGATTTGCGTCTGAAAGAGTCACGAAGAGTCATGAAAAACAACAACTGAGAGCAAATTCTTCATGAACAATTTGCGTGATGTGTGATTTGCATTAGGTACAATTAATGATTAGCGTTGGCATCTGCTTGTTGTGTTATTATTAATCATGAGAGAATTGCACCTTTTAAAACGTTTTTTTTTATCAAAACAATAAAAAAAATGGATTGATTGCGTTATAACTATGAACTGTGAAAGATTCCGTCATGTGTCAAAATCAATCAAATTCAGTCAAAATAAAACTTTACCAATTTAATCACATTTAAACAGATATTATGCAAAAACAAAAAACAAAGTTGTGCAATCAATATTACTTTCTTCAAAAATTACCGAAATTAACAACAATTAACAAAATGTAAACTAACAAAATGCCCAAATGAGTCGAAATGATTATTTCACTTTATTGTTTACAGAAACCTATTAACATTTTTAATTTTTATCTAAACAATAAAAAAAATGGATTGATTGCGTTATAACTTTGAACTGATGAACTGTGAAAGATGTGAGCATTGTGCGTCGTGAATAACGGGAACGTGAGAAGTTTGTGTCACGAATGACGCGCAACACGAGCCAATTGTGTTACGAATGCGGATCTAGTGACTCACATCACATGACAATCCTGTGAGTGATTCAAACGACGACACTCATTATGAATGTCGCCTTATATATTACGCATTATCTTATTGTTAGCTGAGTTCTAAAAAAAAGAATAACAATTTCTATATTTCATTTCTTATGTTAGAAAATTAGCTGCTGGCTGTTTCAGCTCCAGTGGTTGGGGAACTGAACTTGTGTCTAAGCAGGCTGTGTGCGTGTGTGTGTGTGTGTGTGTGTGTGTGTGTGTGTGTGTGTGTGTGTATGGTTAAATGCAGAGCACAAAATGACCATCAGTGGCTCATTACAAAGTCACGCGTTACTGTACTAAAATACTTTTACATTGAAAAAGTAATGTAACAAAATACTGTTCGTTTTTAGCTATTTTAATTAGTTACTTATCATGAACTTGTGTTATGCTTTAAAATAACTAAACTTGCTGAATATCGTTAATATCTTTATATTAATTTATGAATGTATATTTTGGCTGTAAAAGTTAAAATTGTTAACGTGCCGGTTTGCAATAGTTGTGTTTACAGCGGAGAAGTTGTACGAAATGGCAATATTCGCTTTATTTCACTGTTCCGAAATGTTTTACTGGTACGTTTTATTCAATTATGATTATTAATATTATTATACTTTTTATTAAGATTTATAGGGACTTTGGGAAGTACTTTGTCAAGTTTATGGAGTATTTCAGTAACTTTTTAGAGACAGTAGTTGGAAAAGTATCTTAAATACAAACTGATAAAATACCTAGTGATGAATAATTAAATGAATTTATTTTTTAAGTAACTTACCCAACACTGCTGGCCATATTGACAAACTCACTTGCACACTTTAGAAAAATGATTCACACGTGTGATTTAAACTGATAAGACTCTTGGGTTGGTGGAGATGTGGTTGGGACTGACCTGTGGTGCACGGGCTCTTCAGAAGAAGTTCTTGATGAGTGGAGTGATGAGCTTCACCCACAGCTTCACCTGCCGGTCGGGCTGGTCAAACGTGGAGTCCGACACTTGGCTGGAGCTTTGGTACAGCACTTCCTGTTCCTGCTCCGCACCAACACAAGGAGAAGGTCACGTGACGCATTACATCACCTCGCCGCAGATGTTTGCTAGACATTTGCTGATCTTTCACCGGCTGATAACTAGAGATTACCAGAACTGGTCATAAACTATGAAAGCTGCTGACGGCACGATAACATACGAGAACTTCCCAGAAGTCTGAAAAAACCACATCACGTGACTTCTGGAGCAAAGAGGACAATTATTTTACTGGAACAATACATGAGTGTTAATAACCATCTATATTACTACATCCATGCTTCATCGCTGTGCAAAAGATGCTTTGCACGTGTGGATCGATTCAAAGACAAATAAATGCTTTAAATAATATTTAATGGTTTTAATAGATTTAGCAGTGAAAAACAGCGCCACCTGCTGAAATTGCTCCTGGAGCTCCTCGTTCTCCGTCACGATTGCGATCTGCGCCTCCAGATCCCGGTGTACGGAGCGATAGCCAAAGTTGGGGGATCCGATGAGAGTGAGACAGGGTCTGTCGTTCCCTCCGATATAATACCATAGTCCTGCAAACATCACGTCACGTTACCGTGTTTTTGGATTTTAGAATTTGTTCAATTGTTTTTTTTATTGGGTGTTCTCATTTATTCAATGACCATACAGCAACAAATACAAAAAACAACAGAAAGATCTTGCTATTGTTCGTTTTAAAAGGAAAAAAAACAGTAATTTTGTGGCACGATAATTTAAAAAGTACAGATTTCTCTGTACTGTAAAATGTAATGTAAAAAAACTGAAGATTGTTGCCTTTTATTCAATGGTCGTTGCGTTAAGAAAATGGCTATGATTATTACAATGACTATGAAATGTACGTACTAGTAAAACTAACACGTATTACAAGTTCCGCTAAATTAGCATGTAGAGATTAAGAAATAAACACACAATTTTTCAACGTTATTTTTACTTGTATCAGAGTAACGTATACAGCACGTATCCATACTTGTACTCAACGGCTGGCTTAAAAAAAAATCACATTTAAACAGATATTCTAAAAAGTCAATTAAAAGTATTCATAAATACAATCAATCAAAAATTAAGTCAAAATAAAACTTTACCAATTGAATCACATTTAAACAGATATTATGCATAAACAAAAAAACTAAGTTGTGCAATCAATATTAGTTTATTTTCAAAAATGACTGAAATTAACAAAATGTAAATGGACAACGTGCCCAAATGAGTCGAAATTGTTATTTCAATTTATTGTTAAAGAGTTACAGAAACAAGTCAGTTAAAAGAATTGAACGTCCCATCACTACTTCAGTAGAGGACTTTTAGGCTCCCCGACATATTTTTATTCCTTCTTCTGAAAGGTGAACTATCCGGTCAGACAATTGTTTGGTGGGAAATCAGGATAATTACATTTTCAAGCACCTCATTTAAAATTCAATTTTAAGACCTCAAAAACACAAAATTGAAATTCAAGCATTTTCAAGGATTTCCAGAACTCGTAGAAACACTGCTTATCTTCACTTAAATACAGTATGAAGGCAGTTTTGAGGAAAACTTTGCATTTTTATCATCGCTAACCTACTTACTCTATAAAGCTGGAACACGGTAGATCTAATAAAAGTGCCAGTCACATTCTGTGCGGGACGTGAACATGTGTCCTAATAAAAAGCAACAGGAACCGCTTCAAACCGCCCGAGCCAGAGACGCAATGCAACCCCAGATTCTTCTCCAAACTTGTCGTGGATCTGTTCTGGTCCTGATTAGGAGTTCATGAACCATTTAATGTATTGAAGTGAGTGAGATTGTCAATATGGATCTAGGGACCATATCGAAATTACGTCCTACAGAAGACAATTCCGTTGAATTCCGGTTAAAATAAAGCTCAAAATATAAAATCTGGAGTAAGATTAGAAGCGGCGATGGAGTGGGTTCCCGCGCACCTCAGCATCAGTCCAGGAAGAACTCGCAGCCTATTCAATCAGAGATGCTGGGAAACCTGCTCCGCACATTTCATTATGGGCTTTCCTGGTACATGCGGGTTTGGAGAATTCAGTGGTTAAAAAAAAACACTGACCTTTGGCGTGAAACGTCCAGTTGGGACGGTGGTATTCATGCAAGTGAACGCGGCTCTGTTGACCGAGCTGACAAACCTGAAAAAAAAAAAAAGATTTATTTCTATTAATGCAAATAATATACTGTAAATTAAAACTAATTTATTCTTCAAATTACTACTGGACTCAAAACCATAACCTTTGATTACCCCGACCGTAAACGTGGTATTTTCAACTAGTATTTTAATATATCGTATTTAAGCACCCCCTTATTTTTCAGGAACAAAATACAAATTCCATTAATAGGCAAACTTCTTACTTTTGCTGCTCTGACTTTCCAGAAACATAAAATTCTTGCTAAATTTGTCTCTTAACAATACTTCTCTTAACAAACTTTGCGACTCTTTTACTTAAATGATGGATTAAAATAAAATCAAACATTAGATATAATTTTTAAATGTAGTAATTTAAATCTTCAGTAGGAGGTGCTATGAGTTTCCCGTGTTATTGTATTTAATTTCATTTGTTTCATTTCTTCCACTGTTATTTAGCCACTGCAAAGTGTTGATGCATGTAAAAGGTTGTTTTTTTCCATTATTCGTGTAAATTTGTTGTTTATGAATGTTAAATTTGGCCAATAAAAGCATAAGCATATCTGCCTCCGGAGCCATTGTTTAAATAAAGTGGGTTTTTGAGCTTCTAAAACTGTAAAAAGGGTGCTTACATTAGCGCAAACACGGTATTTAAATTTTCTTTAGCTTGACAATAGACTAAATATAGAATATCGCACTATTATGTTACATAATGTGGTACAACGAAGTGGATAAAATCTTGAAAACAGAAAAAATCTTTGCTGCAATGAAGCGGCAAATCACATTCAACAACATCAGATAGTGTTAAACATTCCAGAAATGTCTGAGCTGAACTTTCACTCAGCACGTCCTTGTAGTGTTGATGTGTGCCACAGTGGATTAGTATGAAAGAGAAAACCAGACAATAAAAATCAGGTAAAGACGATTCATCGGGGTTGTGATTGGACACATTGGGCTCCTGATTTGATACAGGTCATTTAATATTTGCTTTGACCCAATACCGATAACTAAACCAATGCTTTCATTAAAAATAACAAAAATATATGAAAAAAAAAAAAAAAAAAAAAAAAATCACAGTGGCTGTGATTGGTTCAGACTGGTCCAATCACGAGGCGGCAGGGGCTCTTGAAATTAGTTGCTTTCAATGATGATGATGAACAAAGTTACTGTGTGAGATTGAAAAAAATTAGAATCACTGCATAAAATTCAACAATACGTGTTTAAATACAAACACCGTTTTCAAATCAACCGTAGTAAACATTGAACTTTAGTCACACACTTCCCTCATCACAACTAAATGGATTACCGTACTTATAATTGGGAGTTAATACAATTAATACATAATTTCATCAATACATCTTTAAAGAAAAACACGAAAAATCCCTGTGATCCCGACATTTTTAAAATGTACACTTTAATATATTACAATATTAATATGATCAATCACTATATTGCAATTTACACGTACAATTATTGTAATATTAATAATATGTGTATAATTACTATAACACATGGAATTACAATTCCATAACATGTTCAATATTACAATTGAAATATGAATAAACTATATATCAATATTAACATGGTTAATTAATATAATCAAAAATGTATAAACTATATTGCAATATTAACATGTGCAAGTACTATGTACAAATTACTTCTATTATGTGCAGTTGCAGCATTACGATTTAATCATGTGCGATCATTATAATCATGATAGTATTCTGTGTATTAACTATATTTTGATGCTGACATGAGCAATAATCTCAGTGTATTACACTCAGAAATACAAGTCAGAAATAATGTGCATTTTCAATATTGTGATAATAACATGTGCAACAACGTTATCCCCATGTTAAAAATACAGATAACTTTATCATGATACCAAGCAATAATTATACTGCACTATTCAAATGTGCATTTATTATATCTCAACAATACATGTACGACCACTTGTTACTTTACATGGATCACTAGTTTATTTTGCTCATTTTATTGTATTGTTATCTTTTTCTTCATCTTCATAGCTTTTCCTTGTATTTATTCATATTTGTATCTTCAATTCTTTTGTATTTTTATCCCTTATCTTTTTATTGCATCACTTTCTCGCACTCAATTCATTGCATGTTGTACCATGTATAATGTGTATCTGACAAACAAAATGTGAATTTGATTTGAATGTATTTATAGGTTATAGCATTTGTATATAGAAAGCAAGATTTCGGCGGCTGTCTGATGGAACAATTGACATATTCCTGTGAGAAAGTCTGCAACCTTCTCAACGTTTAAAAAAGCAGTAAAAACTGAGCTCTTTCACCAGCACCAACACTGATTAAAAAAAAAAAATTCTTAGTCTTGTGTTTACTGACTGTCATGCTGTTCTGTCTAGTAAGTTTCTTTATATAGCCTGTGTGGACATCTACTGTAGCCTATTGTAGACAAATTGCTTCACTTGCTCCTCTTTTTGTAAGTCGCTTTGGATAATAGCGTCTGCCAAATGACTGTAAAGTAAAGTAAAGTAAAGTAAAGTAAAGATTTAGCTTCAACGTGAAAGTCTCTCGGGAAAGACACATAGACTAAACAGGAAACACGCACCTTGTTGTAGAACTGCCGAGCGAGATGAACGTACGCCTCTGGAATGGCCCCGGCGACTCCTTTGGCCCCGAAAAAGCCGTTGACCTGTGGCGAGGCCATGAGGATGCGGAAGTCGGCCTGGGCGCCCAGCACCAGCTGCATGTAGGTGCGGGTCAGGTTGAAGTAACCCGAGGTCAGGAAAACCTCAGAGTCTCCGCCCGCCTCCACCAGCAGTCGCTCGGTGATCTGCTCGTCCAGGTGAATGCCCAGAGGCTTCATTTGGACCAGAGGGTAGATGCAAGTGTCATTGAGCTCGTCTTCGTCCGATTCTGCCACGTCTGAGCGCTCGGCCTGGAGAAGGTTCTGCCGCACACGGGCCGTGTTCACCACCTCCATGATCCGCCGCTGAGCACACGCCGAGAATTCAGCTCTGTTACCTGTCGACCACATGACGCTTTATTACAACCCTTATTATGCCTGTTGATCCCTTATTACTACCCTTATGCCTGTTGATCCCTTATTACAACCCTTATTATGCCTGTTGCTCGCTTATTACAACCCTTATGCCTGTTGATCCCTTATTACAACTCATATTGTGCCTGTTGCTCCTTTATTACAACCCTTATTATGACTGTTGCTCCCTTATTACAACCCTTATGCATGTTGATCCCTTATTACAACTCATATTGTGCCTGTTGCTCCTTTATTACAACCCTTATTGTGCCTGTTGGTCCTTTATTACAACCGTTATTGTGCCTGTAGCTCCCTTATTACAAACCTTATTATGCCTGTTGATCCCTTATTACAACCCTTATTGTGCCTGTTGGTCCTTTATTACAACCGTTATTCTGCCTGTAGCTCCCTTATTACAAACCTTATTATGCCTGTTGATCCTTTATTACAACCCTTATTATGCCTGTCTCCCTTATTACAACCCTTATTGTGCCCGTTGATCCCATATTACAACCCTTATTATGCCTGTTGGTCCCTTATTACAACCCTTATTATGCCTGTTGATCCCATATTACAACCCTTATTATGCCTATTGATCCCTTATTACAACCCTTATTATGCCCGTTGATCCCTTATTACAACCCTTATTATGCCTGTTTCACATATTTTTATATTTAAATATTTGTTGATACTTATCACATGTAAATATTTAAATGTTTAAATATTCTGTTTTTAGAAAAAACTCTAAACAAAAAAACATCTTAATTAAAGGATTAGAAAAATGTATTGAATTATTAATATAATAATATTAATTGAGAGACATTACTATCATCAACCAACTGTTTACACAATTATTACCGTGTAGTTACATTTCTGATTTAAGTGCTACATTGTTATTGTTCACACTGAAACTATCACCGCTTTCGCTGGGAATCGAATGTTGCAAACCCTGTCTACTTGTTTCTAAAAGTAACAGAATCTCCCATAAACTACAACATTTGCATATGCAAAATTAGACAATGAGGTTGGCCATTCAGATTAAGCCAAACCCAGAAGTGTAAAGTACTTGAGTACACTTATGGGATTTTGTTGTACATTTTGTAAATATACAATACGCATACCTATGTATAATACAATAGATTCTTAAAAAAAAGAAATAAAATTCTTTAGACATTGAAACACTGAGCATAGTATTTGTACTTGCATTAGTATGTGTACTTTATTGATTGCATGAACTTATTGGGACTGCGTGAATTAATAAGTGGCTTATATTTTTGATACACATTACAAGTACAAAGTAGCCAAAATGCTAATACGTAAAAAAATATTTACAATGGTTACAAAATGTACAAACATTTCTCAAGTGTACTCAAGTACTTTACTCCTCTTCCCTTGAATTCTGGCATGTAAAGCCAATCATTTCTTTTAACACGTAATTATAATTAACAACGATACATGCTTAATTTACAACAAATTAACAATAATCATGCTTTGACTTTTAATTTCAGTATTCATCAAGTCTGCATTCTTCCTGACAGCACAAATATGCTGAATATTTCTTGAAAAATATTTCAAATATGAATATATTTATTTCACCGCATCAGTGTGTGCTCACAAATCGCCTCATTTCCCAATCAGCTCAAATATAACAACACAATAAATCGTTTTTTTTGTAATAAGCTGCACAGCACACGAAAACAAGTCAATCAAAAGCAAGAAAAAGGCAATCTGATAATTCCAGGAAACTGATAAAACACTGATAAAACTCACTTATCGGAGCAACTATGTAAACCATTGACGAGAAAAGCCACGTGATCCGAGCCGCTCTGATCTTATCGGCTCTACCAGGTATTCGCTCATTGAAGATGCTGCAAATGCATGATCCAAACCTCAGAGACACAGGTCAATAACTGCTGACCGTCTGGAACGCCGCTTAGTCAAACCCTGGCGCCTCCACCAGACCTAATGTGCCACGCTGAGTCATGGCCAGAGAGATAATGTGTAAATAATAAATTAGCTTCGGAAATTTTGCATGTTGGTATTGTATTTGTGCTTTTTTGGTTAACAATGCCGGAGCAAACGGGGGAATTTTCGCAGGAGAAAAAAAGTGCAAGTGTCCGCAAAAATGTGCGGCAGGCGGAGAACAAACAAGCTGCTCTTTGAAGGTGTTTTCCAAGCCAGTCATCCAAAGCCTCCAGGCCTCGGAGGTTACCAGAACCATGAAGTTCAGCAGCTCTTCTTGACAGAACCCCGGGTCTGATTACTGGAGCTGCAGCGGATGAAACAGAGCTCCACTAAACCTTCCTGGCACAAGACGAATCGCTTGCTCATTCCTGCAGTGTTTCTGTAGTGGCTCAGTGAAGGCCTTGAGCAGGGGTCGGGAACAGTTTGGCTGATAGACCGTAAACGCCACATATTTGAAAACTGTGCCTTGTGAGAGCCATTTGTGGTTAACACTACAGCATTTACTCGCTTATAGTTTGAAAGCAAAACACCAGACAAATTACGTAGAGACGACCTGATGACAAAATTGGGCTCCTGATTCGATACAAGCAATTTATTATTTGGCTTGACCAAATAGCGATTCCTCATTCAATTTGTTCATTTATAAAAAAAAAAGCTACATAATATGACAAACAAACATAAAATCCCAGTGGCTGTGATTGGTTCAGACTGGTCCAATCTCGAGACTTCAGAAGCTCTTGAAATTAGTTGCATTCAATGAGTTTTTAGAACAAAGTTACTATGTGAGATTGAAAAATAAGAACCACTGCATAAGATTCAACAATACGTGTTTAAATACGTACGTTGTTTTCAAATCGGCCGTAGTGAACTTTGAATTTTAGTCGCATTACAACTTCATCACAACTACATGGATTAATTATAATTATAATTGTGAATTGAGAAGAAGAAGAAGAAGAAGAAGAAGTAGAATAATTATAATTGTGAATGATGACGAAGAAGTAGAAGAAGTAGAAGTAGAAGTAGAAGTAGAAGTAGAAGACGAAGAATAAGAAGAAACTCAAAAGAACTCGAAAAACGCAACGGAAAAATACGTTTTGAACAAAAATGTGGGGATAGCAAGTGAAAAATAACAAAACTAAACTAAATGTCAAATAATTAGTGTCCAAATGTCAATTAAAAAAGCGAATTCTGTGGAAAGACCAGGCTCTGTATGGAATTAAAGGCGAATTGGCTCCAGCCGCCCACAACCATGAACATGAGCGGTAGAAAATGAGTGGATCGGAATGCAAGAGAATGTTTCATATTTTAATGTTATTATATTTTTAATAAAGCTTTGTCTGATGAAGTCATCAAAAGAGCCATTTACGGCTCGTGAGCCACAGGTTCACGACCTCTGAACTTTGAGCATTCGAGTCCAGCTCTCAGCTTGTAGATATAGCTCTGCTTTTCCCATCAGTAGCCATCGGTTTATCATTTCCCGCTTCCCACATTGTCTTGACAGGCTTTAGATGGTTCTTCCTGAACCCATCATCTGTGCATCTCTCCTTCCCTCCCTGCGCAGATTATTACCTATTACCAGCAAGGTGACATCATCGCACTATTTCTGGGATCCGTGACAAACAGTGTCTGCGCTGCGATTACGTCATCGATCGCACTGAGTTCTGAGCAGCGCTGCTTGGGTTACAGATATAGACTCGGGCTGAATGAGTGTCATCACTCACTCACTCGCCTGGGGAGAACTATGACTGTGATGTAGGCGCTCTGACGGGCTCTAAACGGCTCTTTCTGAGAGTCAAAATGAGATGATGAGTGAATGATCAGAAACAAAAGGTGTGGGGGATTAAATGTTTGATATTGATGATACGATCAGTGAGACATTTTTGTTTAGCAGATTTTGCAATCAGTCCATCATCTGACGAGTTCATTTCGGAGACAAAGAGAGAGACTAAATAGAAAGACAGAGAGAGAGAGAGAGAGAGAGAGAGAGAGAGAGAGAGAGAGAGAGAGAGAGAGAGAGAGAAATAAAAGATGTGATGGGGACTAGGAGACAGAAAAAATTGAATGAAAATGGGGGTGGGGTGGTGGATTCCACCCCATCACCGCGATGAGGTGGAAAACAGACAGATAAAAAAAAACATTGAGGAAGACAGAAAGATACAGTAGGGATTAAGCGCAAAGGAAGGGAGAGAGAGAGAGAGAGAGAGAGAGAGAGAGAGAGAGAGAGAGAGAGAGAGAGAGAGAAAGAAATAGAGCAAATAGAAACCAGCCAACATGACCGAAATAGACGTAGCAGTGACAGAACAACAGAAAGAAAGGGATGAAGATGAAAAGAGAGATGAGAGTTTGAACAAAAAGACCATTAAAATCTGTGTGTTCTCCCCGCGCTTGTGTGTGTTTCCTCCCACAGTCCAAAAATGTGCGTTTCAGGTGAATTGGGATTGGTAAATCAACCTTAGGAGTGAGTGAGAGTGTAAATGTGTGTCCCACTTTGTGATTGGTTGGCCAGTGAGCGTGTGTAACACCTCAAGCCAAGATGTGCCGAGATAAGTGCCAGTGGCCAAGTGACCCAGAAATGGAGTGGCTAAATTACGTTTTAATTTTTTTTTTCTTTTTTTTTTTTTTAAAAAACTTTTTTTTTCTTTATTTAACAAACCTAACTTGTGACTCGTATCACTTCAATGTTGCTTTACTTAAAAATAATAAAACAATAAATCTATTCTGGCAGTCAAAACTACACCTCCCATCATGCTTTGCTGCTCACTGGTTCCCATGAGCCTTTACGCTAAAAGAGCATAGTGTAAAGCTGACTGAGCTGGGTTTATGTTAGACGTAAATATTAGAACAGTCACGTTTTTCTCTGTGTATCAGACAGAGCGATTTGATTGTGTTTGACTCTGGTGTTCTTCCTTTTGAACTGATTTCTGTTTGCTCCGTAGCTTTTGCAGCGGCTGGACTCGTTTTCAAGCGCTAGCCCGTTAGCCTTTAGCACGGCGATCTACCGGATACAATAAGCTCTGTCTGTTCAAATATTAATGATTTTTTTCGTTTAATCTTACTTCCTCAAGTGTTATTTTGTCCCTGTTAAGTGTCGCGACGTTTCTAATGTTTCTTTATTTCTGTTATTGAGCTAATGTCATATGCACGTCTGCCTCCAGAACCATTATTTAAAGAAATGAGCGCTTATATTTACGTGAACATTTGAAATCGGCGATTATAAGCACCTAAAATTAGTATAAGCTTTATAATATTATTATAATTTATAATATAATATAATATAAATATAATTACAATTATTATAATTATTATGATTATAAGCGCTAAAATTGGAAAAAAATTGGGTGCTTATATTTGCGTGAATACGGTAATACTGGGAAAAAACCTGTGTGTTGGTGTTGTTTTTCCTGGAGCGGTACTCGCCTTGGTAAGGATGCACCGTTCCCTCCAGCATCTGCTCACTATTGTCCGGCTGTAACTGAAAGGACACGTCGCCCACGGCTCGGACCAGGTCTGCGAAGAAGTCCGCCACGTCCTGACACTCCTCCAGAAGCACGTAGCGGTCCTGCCGATTGGTGAAGTAGGAGTCGCTCAGATTGGCACTGTTCAAAATGACACGGAATTACAACGCTGCCGGGAGAACTGGAATACTGAAAGGTGAAAATTCTTAGATAAACATATCGAAGCGTCTCTGGAATGCGAGCTTCCTGAAATGCCAGCATGGGGTGGCTAGTTTACTGGTAATACAGTCAAATCCGGTTTTGTGTTGTGTCAGCACAGTTATTTTTAAAATATATGTAAAAAATACCAATGTGTTTAACAATGCTATGCTATAACACTGATTAGTGTGTGACTCTGTTTCTCTCAGTTCCACACTCTCACATACAGACATGCATAATCAAACTCAGAAAATAAATATTTATAAACAATATTCATCATAAATTCTTTAGTAGATTTCTACATGGGACAAAGCAAAACAGAACTTTGTATAAATCGCTGATCAACTCTAGTATGTTCGCTAACTTCATGGACATTATAAACCACACAGTGTTTTATTAAAGCCAATGCCGATTAAAGTGTGTCACTTAGGTAATAAACTTCAAAAAGAACGTAGAATGAAATGTTTCTCTAAAAAAAAAACTTTTTTGTTTTCTGTAGCCAAAGGTGGAAACAACGGGATTCTGTCGAGGTTTATCTCAGTTACTAAAAAATTGATCTTTGATAAGAGACGCGAAATCCTCCATATGTTATAGAGTATGTGAAGTTCTCTATCTGCCTGAACACTGTTGTATTTATTTATTTAATGTATACATTTTTGGATTGTCACATGACAGATTGTCACATGACAGATTGGTGCTGCAGGGAAAAAAATCTAGAAATAAAATGTATTATTATTAATGTTATTGATAGATTTGTCACATTCATGCACACGTACATATCATTTGATGCATTTTTGACGCTCCAAGTTTAACATTATCTAACAGTGTTTATTGAAAACTTTTCTTATTCATTTAAAAAAAAAAATTTATTGTCCTACTGCAACACTTTTAACTTCAGATTTACTGTTTGCCTTAATACTATGATGTAAAAAAAAAAAATAAATAAATAAAAATTCTCATTTGTAGTACAAACAAACAGACGATTCATCTAATCAAAATACCCAAAATTGTGGAAAAATCCATTCCCCACCCATAGTTCATGTAAACAATTCTGGTAAAAACACACTAAGACGGTATTTTCATGCACACACCCGCTGATGATGAGGCTGTTGTCGAAGAGGTAGACCTTGATGTGCTGCACGCCGATGGTTTCATTAAAGCGCTCGGGCACCAGGCGGCGCAGCAGGCCTCGCAGGTCAGGCGTGTGGTACAAGGACACTCTCATCTGCTGAGGAAAGCGCTGGAGAAGAGGCAGCAGCATGGTGCGGGAATTGTGCTTGCCTGCGAGTGGAGTGACAAACAAAGGTTTGTTTTAAAATATACAATGGAATGGGAGAGAGACCTGGGAATTCATATTTCTGAAACGGATTGGGGAAAAGGTCTATCTTCTGCTTATTCATGCTCCATCAATTCTAGGCTTCACCTTATTCAGTTCAATCTTTTGCACAGACTCCATTATTCCAAGGCAAAACTAAGCAGTTTTTACCCGTCTCTCTCTCCTATATGTAATAGATGTAAAGAAGCGGAGGGAACACTTGCGTATTCATTCTGGTTCTGTGTTCGTGGTCGGAAGTTTTGGGAGGAAATATTAACATTTTTTTACCAATGTTTACAGTTGTGATTTGCCTCCTGATCCAATGACTATTATAATACTAATATTTGGTTGGTCAGACACGTTGGACTCTTTTGGTCGGAATGTACGGTTGCCTGTGAGGTTGGGAATGCTGATAGCCAAAAAGATCATTCTACTTCTGTGGAAGAGCGATAAGGTCCCTCTCTTTTCTGTCTGGTTATCATCATTAACCTCTATTCTCCATCTGGAAAGGTTACGGTACACGCACTCTGGACGAGACAATATATTTGATATGCTGTGGGAACCTTTTTTCCTGTCCCTAAATCGACATGAGAATATCTTCGATTTGTCTTCGAGAAATATTTGTCCCACATTGCCAATTTTTCCGGTATGGAAAAGAGCGAGTCTTTTTCTTAGCGCTAGAATGCAGGGAGATGAGTGAGTTCAAGCGTGTAACAGTGGTATAGCAACTCTATTTTGAGACCAGAGCTCTGAAATTATATTCTTTTTAAAATTTGCTTTGCTAGTTGGGCTTTTATGAGCGCAATAAGTGTAAAAATTAAACTTTATTTTTACATGAATTTTTTACACGATTTTAAATTCCCCCCTTGTGGGATCTTTCAATTCAATTTAATTTAGTGTTGGGAGATATTACACATGTCATTACTAAATTATTACTTATTTCTGTCAAATTGCATGTCCTAACAAAAGGGACACGTCTTACCTAAACATTGCACTCATAATATTCCATAAATAATAATATTACATACTTGCAGTATTTTTTTTATTTAATTTTTTTACCCTTGCAGTGAGTTTTGCAAAGATTGCAGCAGACTGAAACTTCCGTCCTAGTCATTATTCTTTTTATCTGTGCACTTTGGGACAGTTAAAACTGTGAAAAAATCCTTACAAATGCTCTAAACTTGAACATATTTTTTATAAGTATGACGTCACAGTACTAAGTCACACCTCCCCCCATGTTTAAATGATGGAAGATTGGAGGGAAAAAAAAGCATTTCACTGCATGTCATATCATGTGACAAATAAAATTTGCATGGGAAATTTGAAGTACTAAGCAGAGGTCGCTGGAGTTCACCCAAACGCCGTGCTGTCAATACCAGAGTAAAAGTGATGAGAAATGTCTCATGGCATCAGAAGAATGTTCAATGTGGTGATCATAAACGGTGTCTGCGGCTCACATGCGAAGAACTAGTTGTTTTTATTATTATCATCACCGCACTGAGAGTATCAAGGTCACTAGTGTTCACACTCAGATCTTCCTTCATACATCATACATCATACAACAAGTTCTGAAATGTTAAAGCGTAAAAAAAACATCAGGGCGGAGGACAACGAATAACAAAACGAAAGTCTTGCGGAAATATCTCACACGTCGTCTTATCGCGACCTATGCCACGGTTACTAGAGGGAAACGGAGACAGGGAGGTGATTTCCCCGTCACATTTATTTCCTTATACGTGTTTTGATTAAATCAAGTTATGAGAACTTCACGAAAACTATGAGCTTATCACGAGGAATAACCACATTTGCTTTACTGTTTATACTCCGGTAAATACTACACTCGACTCGTGTAGACATCAGTTAATTATTATCATAATAAATTAATTTATGTGTATGTTAGATTTTTTCCGCCTCAGCTTCAATGGTTATATTAATGGCAACATGGTCTTTGACAACTTTACACTTCAAAAAGAAAAATATCTCTATAACAGTCAATAAATAGCAATAAATGCACAACTTTTGAATAGAACTTCTACAAATTAGATAAACTCTTTCATGTTGATTTCTGTAAAACATTGTAAATCCTTTTGTGTTAAAACATTCTTAAAAACATCTGTTTTCTGAATAAAGCCGTCGTCTAATATCATACAATTGATCAGTCAATTAAAATGTGCTTTACAGACAAAATATACCCGCACCAATCACAAAGTGGTTTTTCTTGATCCAATAATAAATATGATTTGAGTGAATCTGGAGTGTCCAATTCTACATCTGGTAAAAACAACTTGATCCTTTCTGTTACCAAAACCATAGTTGAATCTTTTGTTTACAATTGGGTTCACTTCAAAAAGCTCGTTATTTCTGCATTCGTTCCATTCACACTGCCATTTATTATTTATATTTATATATTTATTTCTGACTTGATGTCAGATACCGGAATCTGTAATTTCCATGGGATGAACGTTCATTATCATAATAAAAGATAAATAAATGCAAAAACAACATTTGCCATTAGAAAGTGGCCCAGCGGTGTGAAAGGTGCTCTTCTAACAGGATCTGAACAAGTGTGATGTCAAACCTCTTGAGCCTCTGGTGTGGTCCAGAAGAAAAGACACTTGGAGATCTGGAGCACCAGCTCGCTGTGAACGCTCTAGCGCTTCCTCCATGCAATCCACCTATCAACGCAAGCAAACTGTTACTAAACTGCCCCTTTATAAGTAACACACCACGGACACAATGATGCGAATAAAAATCACATTCAATTGTCAAATTTCCCCTCAATTGTTTGGATTGTAAAAGGCAGTAGAACTTGTGACTTGTCTGGCTTGTTTTGTATGCCGTGTCTAAAAAGGAAATGCATTTTAAATGGCTGATTGGGTGAATAAAATGTACTTTTAATTATAAAACTGCCATTTTTGTTTTTTTTTATATAAAAATGAAAATCTTCAGGTTGACATTTGAAAAAAAAAAAATGAAAAGCAGGAACCACACACGGACACACACGCGCACACACACACACACACACACACACACACACACACACACACACACACACTTAAAGTAAACAGCCTTAAGCCCTAAGGAAAGCAAAAAGCAACTCTCTACTCTCCATTTATAACAATTTTCATTTAAAAGTTCTTCATAAAACCCAAAAAATCTACATTATTGTGTAAGTTTAGTACAGTACAGTACAGTATAGTATAGTATAGCCTAGTGCCTTTGCCATTGTGTCACAGGGATACGATGAATTTATTATTGCTAGTCCGTTTGGTGCAAAAACAAAAAAAGACTGAATTACGTATATTAATATGAAGTACAAAATACTGAAGGCAAGAAATATTGTCTAAATACACATGTCTAAATACAACACTAGGTACAATATCACAAAAAAATGCCAACAATTTGACAAAATATACATAGTGCAAATACAAGTAGGAGATACATACGAGATCTTGCTCTAGTGGTCCGGTGCCCAGGTACAGTGATGCCATCACCACACGACTCTTGGCCGTCTTAATATGAGCCTAAAAGGAAAACACAACTTTAAAAAACAATATTTCATAACAATTGCATCATTCAAATGAAGCAATAGGTGTTTTATGTGCATTTATGTGCAATTACTACTGGTGGGACGAGACGCTTTTCCCAAGAGACGAGACACTAGGTTCACGAGAACAAGACGATATTTAGATTTTTTTTAAATATAAAAAAAACTTTGATAAAATATAAGAAGAGCAATATTTTATCTGTATTTTATTTAACTAAAACGTTCAAAACTGTTGATGCATTTCACTCTTTCTATTGTCATCAATTGCATGCAGTGATAACCAGAAAACCAACATAATATTGATCATACAAAATATGACGCCATAAATTGCCAGGCAAGAAATTTCACAAAAAAATGTAATTGTCAATAGTATAAAGATAATTCATTAAGCGCAGACATTAAACACACTATTTAGAGACAAAAAGACAGGTCTTTCAGTAACTTGCAAAGAATGGTAGAATCATTTTGGATGTTTGGATGTTATTTTAGGATATTAATTTCTACTTCTGTAGTTATTTTGGTGAAAGTAACACAGAAGTAATGTCACATCACAATTCTGAGACCGTAATATTGTAATGTAACTTGTTACGTTTGACAAACAGTACCACGCAATGTATAATGTAGTACAATTTCGCAGTAACTTGCACAACACTGGTGTTTATACTCCATCAGCACCGCACCTTTATGGTCTGATAAAACTCTGTAGGTGAGTGGAGGATGTGGATGTTTCCTCCAGGGACTCTGAAAGCAGGCACGTGGTCGGTCATCCAGTGGAAGCGTGAGTAAACCCCTTCTGCCCCGGTGAAGCCTGGAGGTCTGGAGGAGACCACAGGAGACGAGTCCGTCTCCACCAGCAGAGGAGCCAAGAGCAGCACCGCAGACCTGTGAGAAGACAACAAAACACCTGTCTGTCTGCATTTGATATAGACTCAAATAAAGATTGATTGATTACCGTATTTAAGCGAATATAAGCACCCCGCAAATATAAGCTCCCCGTTTTTACAGTTCAATTCCATTAATATTCTCCTAAACATACTATTTTGTCTTTATTTAACAAACCTAACATGTGACTCGTATCATTTTGATATCGTTTTACTTGAATGATAGATGACAATAAGCCAATTCTAGTGATCAGAACTTCATTTCCCAAGAGTCATTGCACCAGTCCGCGCATGTGCAAAGCAACTGCGAGAGGCCTGTCAATCTCTGTTTATCTGACGCAGTGAAGAGAATCGAAGCGATGGATTATTATCTTGTTTAGCAGACCGAGTGTTTTGATTGTGTCCGTTTATTTTTTACTTCTTGCCTGTGTTCTTCATTTCCGACTGTTTTGGCTCTTTCTGAGATTACACATCGGACCCAATTGTTAGCTAAACGGTCGTGGTTTGTAGTTTCTGTTTGTTGTATAATTTAATGATTGTATTTAATTTAATCTTACTTCTCCCAGTCTTATTTTGTCTCTGTTAAGTGTTACGGCGTCTCTAATGTTTCTTTATTTCTGTTATTGAGCCAATAAAACCTTATACTGAAGCACATCTGCCTTTGCATTATTTAAAGACGCACGTTGTGCGCCGCTGCATAAATATGACGTGTTTTTCCGTTTGTTTGTGGTTGCTCCTGACTTGAAATACGGAAAAATGGTCGCGTATATTCATACGCATATTTGAAAACGGTGATTATAAGCACCACCCAAGTTTTTGAGCGTCAAAAACTCGAAAAAAGGGGGAGCTTATATTTGCGTAAATTCTGTATTTTGTTTATTTCCATTTAAGCTTCAGACCCCATTTCAAGGCATATACAAAATTTTACATACATAGCATCATGCCAAGATAAGATTAGTAAAACATTTTCATAAACATTACAGTACATAAAAATATATAAATAAGCTTGATAATGTGTATTTTTTATAAGAACTCTAAAATCTTTGGTGGTAAAACCCATTGAAATAGATCGTCCAACGTCTCGAATGTTTCAATGTTTTCGATGTCTGAGAACAAAAAATGTTGCCTTGTGGTTTTAATCACAGGGCATTCCAAGAATGTGTTTAATGTTTAAAACCACTCCACAATTCTGGCCTTTTGGCACTTATTTTCCAATGAGCAAATGTCTACGTGTTAATCTGATGTGACCAATGCGACATCTTGAGTGCACAACTTCTTCGTGTCTTGATTTAAAAGAATAAGTCTATATTTTCCCCACTGTATGTTGGATTTCAAAGAGTATGTTTTGTAGATTTTGATTCCACTGTTCCACATTTTGAGCACATGATTATGTATTAAGTTCTTCACGCCTGATGGTGGGACACTGATATCCTTTTGTCAAGTGCAGCTTTTTCTGCCTTTCCATATTATACTTATGAAATTATATTTGTGAACCTCCTTTGCAGTTTGTTTGCGTTGATTAAGATATCGGTTAGTATAGGATGATCGGCTTCTATAGGGGACGTATCAGATACTAAACTGATAAGAACAAATACGAGGCATAGATAGATCTGTGCACATTCAAATAGTGGAGAACAATTAAAACAAACACTAAACCCGCTACGGGACCGTTTATTGTTGCGTTCTAACTTCTCAGCAAAAACTTGGGCCTACAAGCGTCCAAATGCAACAGCTTTAAGAAGAAGTGAAGAAAGAAGACCAGTCTGGACGACACAGCGTGAAATCAAGCTCTGCGCTCAGATCTACTGCCAAACACCAAGGTCACTTCGAGTCCTACAGCCGGACCGCTCTTCTTCACAGAAACACTGAAGGACTTGATAAATGGCTGAGAAAGGAGAATGGAAAGAGGCGCCTGGAAAAGAGACGCGGGTTAAACTACGCAAAGGTCAATCTTGGGAGAATTCCTGGTGACGGATAAGGAACAATATAATAGGGCTCGGTGATTAATTGTAAAATAATCAAAATTCACTTTCAGAACTTGTAATCGATCACATTTATCCAGGTCAATTAATTCAATTATTTTCTTAAAACGATAATCGATCACATTTTTCCAGGATTTATTTCAATGAAGTTCCGTTTAGAAACACTAATGCGTGTGCTGCTGTTTACATTGATACATTGCACACTAAAATATTTGTTTACAGATGCAGGAAATGCACAGGATATAAAGGAGTTACTTCATGTAGTTAGTTCATGTTCATATATGCAAGTTACTTATTTGTACTTTTCTTTTATAAAGACAAACTAATTGTTCAGTTTAGACAATGTGTGCTTCAATTTCAGTTAATAAAATAACACATATCTGTTGCTTATTTAGCTGTATTTGAAAATTAAGTAATGCTGACTTTGTTAAAACATTTCTCACTTGTAATGAATGAGTGAGCAACATTTACTGTACAAAACAGAGAGTGAGAGAGAGACAGAGAGACAGAGACACAGAGAGACAGAGAGTGAGATAGAGTGAGAGTGAGAGTGAGAGTGAGAGAGAGAGAGAGAGAGAGAGAGAGAGAGAGAGAGAGAGAGAACGAACACAAAACAAAATTGTTTTACATTTGCACCATATTTAGCCTTGAGTTGTTAGTAATACTATTGTGGTGTTTTTTCCCCATTACTGGCATCACAAAAATAGTAAAGTTCTAACTGGACTCGATGACAGAATTTATCGGGAATTTAAGTGTCTTTCCTCGCCAAAAGGCTGGGAAAGAATGACAAAGCTTTGCCTCGAACGGACTTCAACCGTAAGTTACGTAACGTCACGGCAGGAAGCCGCTTCAGATGTAAATAAAGCGTTTTCTGGAACGTTTTGTTCCACACCATGAGGGACGCTTTATGTAACACCGCTTTCCATTCCACAAACGCAGTGACTCACAAATCAGAGACGAGCGTCACGATTCACTCCACACAGAAGATCCACGAAATGTAAGAAAAAGGCGATTAATGGCAAATAATTGTATTAACATTATGCCGTTAATTCTAATTAATCTAGTTTTACTTTAATTTAGTTTTATATAAATAGCATTATATTTAGCCTCCCAGTAAGTCCAGCGTTTAATAAAGCGTCACAATCGCATATACTATATTACAGATGCATTTCTGTATATTTACATAACACACAGAACACAGACAAATGACAGCGAATGACTTTGTTTACACGGGCGCGCGCTAACGTTAAAGAAACACGCCTGGCTTTTACGGCACTTCTGCAGAATGTTCAAACCAGACAAGACACTGTAAAAGATCGCCATCATTTACCCTCTTCTCCGATCATGTGTCCTGAAGAATCGGTCCGTTATCCTCGTGAAAACCCAAGAGAATGCCGGAGTGTATGTGGAGAAAAAAAGTCTTTTCCACCTCACGGGCGCCGCCATCTTTTCCGCCGCCGAGCTCTTGAACGGTGAAACTTTATCTAAACGTCATTTTGCGCAATGGCAGACAAGTTTGTTAGAACGATCGGAGTTATTGTTATTATTGCGGGAAGGCTGACACTTCTGCTTCTTTTTTCCAACTTTTTTCTACTTCAAATAATTCGTGTTGAGATCATGGAGTTGAGAATTCGTCGTAAAACGTCTTTTAATTCCCAAATACGGCGGACGTTTTCGTGTTTGACGGGCTCTCTATGGTGACACTTGATCGAGTGTAAATCTGTAACCATAACAAAATCAACAGCTCAATCCAGCAGACAGATTTTAGCTCAATGCAAAATAAACAAGCAAAACATTTGCACAAATTTCATTTCACCGAGACATTCCAAGGTAACGGTTAAAAAAAAATAAAATAAATTTCTTGCAATAAAATCATTTTATATAAAATCGAATGTAACATTACACATTTTTCTATTATCAACCATTCTGATGTGTTTATATTTTAGTTCATTTGATTTAAGTTTATATACGTATATCTCCATCCATACATATCTAAGTTTTATTTATTTTAATCGTATGGTGTATATACCGGTATACACGTTGCAAACCTTCCACGGATGTCCAAGTTCACTACAGTGCAAGTACTGCAAGTGTGATTTATGTACTGCTGTCAACCTGTAGAGGGCGTATAGTACAAACCCAGTCAGCCTGCAGGGATCGAAACATTTACGGTATATAATTCATTAATGTGCAGTGCATCGACTTTCTAATAACCAAATTGTAAACCTTCCATCTGACTTCTAACAAGAAGAACATGCAGCAATACATATTAGCGTATGTTTTAACGCAAAATTATTGTGCACATATGCATTTAATTATATTAAAAACCGTGAATTTAAAATTAAAAACAAACGGGGTCTTAAAATCACGATGCGCCGAGTTTTAAAATAAATTTAATTTGATTAAATGAAATGTTTCTAACAAGAACGATTAGAATTTGAAATGGCCCTAAATCCAGCAAAATACAAGCGAATAAAAGACAAATTAATTCAACAAAGAAAGAAAACACAACAGAGGGGCGCCAGCAGTCACAACAGTCGAACCGCATTCGTTTCCGCAAGGGCGAAGCAACTTTTCACCTTGTGTGAACGGAGAAGAGAGAGAGAGAAAGAGGGAGGGAGAGAAAGAGGGAGGGGGAGAAATCCCGTAAAAAAGGGTCACGCTGATTATTTATTGGCAATCCGCCACGTGTGTTTGCGCGTGCGCGCGCCCGAGCGCTTGTGCGTGTGTGTGTGTGTGTGTGTGTGTGTGTGTGTGCGTGTGTGTGTGCGCGCGCGCGCAGGCTTTACTGGAACACGGAGGGGTGGAGCCTTGGAGTAGAAATATCCGTTGCACTTCAACTCGATTGCACAAAACATTCCGATCCGTCCGTCCGCTAGACTCGAGCACAGCTGATCGCGGATCAACTGTCACACGACTGACATGACACGGGTCCAGATCCTGCTGGAGCGAGACGCCTTTTGCATCAAAGCCTACATGGAGATCCCAAAAGGAGCTATGTTTTAAAGAACTGCAAGATTGAGTCGGATAACGCCTTGGAGGTAAATGTCTCCGCTTATTATTATTATTATTATTATTATTATTATTATTATTATTATTATTATTATTATTATTATTATTATCATCATCATCATCATCATCATCATCATCATCCAATGCACTGTTTATTAAGCCCCCGTTGCATTTTCCGAAGCAACGTCCGGTGCTCGTGCGCAGACACGCGCTGTGCATGTCAATTAGATAAGATAAAAATGTAAGATAAAAACAACCGCATTAGTAAATAAACACTAGCCGCTTCAGTAATCTGGGCCAGACGGGCGAACAGCCGGAGTGTAACCTGAAGAAGTTTGTGGATCTGTTCTCCTGCCGGGTGTAAGTCTAGGAGCCCGTGTGTCATGAATGAGGAATGAGCCGGAGAAACTCATTCATAACCGGTTTCCCAACAGCGATCGAAGACCAGATCCGATTTACGCAAGTTGATTTGGACTAAAAATAAAACGCCGACTGATTATCCCATTCATCAGTTGTGAGATGCGCCTGGAGTGTGTGTGCTTGGTGTTTATTCATCTAGTCGTTTAAGCTGGTCACGTTTCGGCTATTAACCCTTCGTTTCAGAGGAACGTCAATAAAGTTCGCCTGTCAATTTGAACCGGGGCCTTTTATTTCTGCATATAAGTGTCAGAAAACAAAATGTTTTGTTAAAACTGTGCATGTGAGTGTGAGACAGCAGTGTATTGTGTCTCATGTCTGCAAAGAAACAAATAGTATTTGATCTTTCTGACTCTTTTTACTTCCATTTTGTCTGAAGGGTCAAATTGATACAAGCGTTATCTTTGTAATAAAAACATGTAGCGGGCGTTACAAATATGTCAATTGAACCATTTTAGTTTAAATGTAGATTACACTAAAGCATAAGAAGTTTCAAAGTGAAAAAATACTTGAGTTTTTTTTTTTTTTTTTAACTTTTAACACAGGTCAACTTGACCCGCACATAATCTTTGTAACATAAACATATAGCGTGGTGAACTTAATTGTTATATTTTTAATATGATGATTGCAACTAAATGAATGATTAAAACGTTGAAAACGTGTCAATTTGACCCCGAACATAATAGGAGGGTTAAGATCAGGGTTATTAATGAATTAAGTGGTGATAATGCAAGTAGAACGGGAGAAAACCAACACAATAAAGACATCAGAGTTCACACACACACACTCCTATAGTTGCACGTGGTGTGTGTGTGTGTGTGTGTGTGTGTTTATAATGTCCTGAGTTCAAGTTCTGAGCATTTGTAAGGCGCTTTTCACAGTTTTAACCGTCTCAAAGTGCACAAAGTAGTAGATGTAGACAACAAACGTACAACAAAGTAGTAAAGTTGAGTAGTAGATGTACAGATATTTGTTACGTAAAGTCTTCAGTCTGTGAAGTTAACAAGTCATTGCATAATGACAGGGAAACGCAGCACATGTGGAAACTTCCAGCCTAGTTATTACAACCACGAGCGTCTGTAGCAAAGCTGACGTCACGGTGATTGCTGACGTTCTTCTCGCTGTCTCCCAGCTTCCTTCCATAAGCACCGACGCACCAACTCTTCTGGATGTGGGAGAGGAGAAGGAGTTCTGGGCCTTGTGTTGGTGCCCTTCCGCCCTGGACCCCGAGCACCAGTGGCTGGTGGGCGGAGCAGGGGGCGGGGCCATGGTAGCACACAGCGGGCTGGACGGCGCCATGAGCAGGCCACCGCACCGGTACAAGACCTTCGGCTCCAAGGCCCAGTACCAGATGGTGCTGTCCGCCGTGCGCAAGCTCCAGGAGAGCGGCTTCTACTGGACCGCGCTGAACGGGAAGGAGGCGAGCGCGCTCCTCAGCGCCGAGGCCCCGGGCACCTTCCTGGTGCGGGACAGCTCGGACCACCACCACTTCTTCACCCTCAGCGTGAAGACCCGCACGGGAACCAAGAACCTGCGCATCCAGTGCGACTCCTGCTCCTTCTTCCTGCAGACGGAGCCGCGCCACGAGCAGGCGGTTCCTCGCTTCGACTGCGTCCTCAAGCTCATCCATCACTACATGCCCTCCGCCGGGACGGGCGCGGTGGACGCCTACTTCATCCACTCGGGCGGGGAGAAGGTCCCTCTGGAGCTGCTGCGTCCCCTGGCCTCCAGCATGTCCAGTCTGCAGCATCTCTGTCGGAAGACTTTGAACGGCCACGTGGAGGTGTCGGCCAAGCGTGAGCAGCTGCCTCATCCGCTCCAAGGCTTCCTCCAGGAGTACGACGCTCCCATCTAGCCGTGCCAAGGAGACCCAACGCTCCCCACCTCAGGCTCTGTCAGTATTGCAGGCCAGATGTGCCTTTGACCTCTGGATTGTGGACTTTGGAGGACGTGCTCATCTCAGCAACGGAGATGGAGACGGTGGAGATCTGATGAGCAGGAGTTAAGTGTGCTGCTATGGCTGAAGTCCAGCTCATCATCATCATCATCTTTTCGGAGATGCTCTCATCCAGCTGGACGGGAAAGCTCCAGCTGGGCGTTTTCAATGACGTACACATTTCCACGGTTCCTCGCCAAGTGTGATTGCCTCACGATGGGGTGGTGACTGTATCTGAACTGAGGCCTGTTACTCCGGACGCTTCTGGAGGAGATGGTTGTTACAGGAGCCTGCGGATGTCCGGCGACCTTGGTGACATCCAAAGCACAGCGTGAAACCCCGAGGTGGCCACGAAGGACACGACTGACAGCGTTTGCTCTTCACGCCGGACTCTGCTCGTCTCTGAATGTATTCCGAGTCTCTGGAAGGGCTTCCGGTTCCACTTGTAGATTGGTGTGTGTGGTATCTTCTCGGATCGAGGTTTACATGTGTGGCCATCCACAGGACAGCATGTTGTATTTGTTTTTGTACTCTTGTCTTTTATAAAGATGTCTCATCTTACGGTCGGTCCGCTGACCACAGTGCAAGCTTGAAGTCCAGAAAACAAAGGCATTAAAGTTTGACAAATGCAGCAAGGAACTTTGCACATATTTATATTTATAAGATATTTGCATAATTTATATTAAAGAGCACTATTTTTACAAAACGCATCCCCTCCCGTGTGCCTGGCCTTCTTTAAGAGGTGTCATGAAATATGCATGTGTGACCGGTAATGGACGGACGGAAAGGTGAAGTTTGCTCCAGAAGACGCAGTGAAGAAAATACCACAACACGCTGCTGTTTGCGCTGAAATCAGGCCTGAGGTTTGTCGCCGAGCCTTCGCACAGGATGTTACCGAGCACTTTCTCTTTAACCGAGCACAGAAACTCTCCCTCTATCTCGCAGATCTCGCAATTTGAGCAAAACAAGCCTTTTCGAAAACAGTTTGATTAAATGTCGTTGCAAAAGTTGCTTGTTTAAATCAAATTATTAATTGTCCATTATTATTATTCTAATGTAATGATATCTCGTGCGTTTAACTTATCCGTTTTCTGAGTTTAAGTTGACGTTTGATTTATTGTCTTGCAAAAGTTGCATGTTTAATATCATTTCAATCAAATTATTAATTGTCAATTATTATTATTATCATGCGGTAATAATTCATGCATTTAATTGATCAGTTCTCTGAGTTTAAGTTCCGTTTAGTTCTGGGTTTTAACAGCTCTCCTTTTATTAAATGACTGTTAACACATGTAAGTAGCTGCTAAACCATTGAACGTGTGAATAAAATCAATAATGCCATTTATGAAAAGTTAATGCTGCAGTTCGAGTGAGATTCCACAGTCCTAATAATAATATGACTGTTAGTATAATAAACTGAGCATACAGTTATAATCACTTATTACTCATGAAAGAATTTCTGTCATTTCGATATTGATTTCTGATACATTTCATATTGTTGTGGCTGAATTTAAAATTTTTTTTGAGGGGGGGGGTCATACTAAAAGTTATGATAAAAAGAAGCTATCCAGAAATCAGCTTAACAATGGAATACGAACCATAAAATGATTTTTTATCCATAGAAATTGGGCTTCATCCCTGAGAAATCATTAATATGACTTAGATTTATGAATATGATTTTTTTTAGACAAATTGCTTGACTTGCTTCTCTTTTTTGTAAGTCGTTTTGGATAAAAGTGTTAAGACAAAAGGCAAATGTATAGATGTGACAAACCATTTTAGTCTTTAGCTGCTTAACGTCTCGTTTACTAGAGTCGTGCTGCTGCCTTATGGGTAAATTCCATACATTTCTAGCAAAAAGCAAACGTGTGTGTGTGTGTGTGCGAGCGGAGAGAATTATCTGCAGGCCTGCTCAAATCACAACACACATCTTAAGATGAATTCTACATTTAATAATTATGATCAATTCAGTTTAAAACATTAGTCTAAACAGAGGATGATATCTCTCAAACGAAAAACGAACAAGAAATAATTTCACCAGATTTCGTGTGCGTGCAACCAATTAGGTGAGAGTGTGAGAGGAAGCAGACCAGCTGCGGCAGGAAGTGTCGCTCTCTTCTCAGAAGTCGCTCGCTCTGTCGGCAGTATTTGGGAAGTCTCCTCCTTTTCTTTGCACTCATCCAGTCTTTCCTCCCGCCCTGGTGTTTTCAAAACAAAGTTGCAGTCATTGAGTCCACGCCACGTTTGGGCAGGACCAACGCCCTTCACGGAAAACACAAAGCCCCCGTGCTCGGACCGCTTCTGACCAGGAAAACGAACAATAAACTGTGCAAATAAAAAAAAAAAAGATTTAAAAACGGAGTAAAGAAAAGAGTACACACCAAAAATCGGGACTGTTCTTTTGTTCTCGTAGGATCTAGACGGTAAAGCAGTTGAAGTCTCCATCTCTTCAGACATATTGTGGCACCGTGACATTAGTAAGGTCATAAAAAAATCACGAAAAGCTTTAATCTAACGTGCCGTATATTTTGAGGCTTTAAGTCCGAAAATTGTTTCGAGATTTTCTGTGCGTCTTATAATCGAGAAAACAAGAGCTTTTTATGTGGAAAAAAGACGAGGAGTTAAAGAGAACGTTCTCTCAGCCTCCGAAACCATCATCACACAAAGACTTTTACTTTTTAAAACATCAGCGAGCTGCTTCTGCCTAGTTAAAAATCTGTTTCCTCAGAGATTTTGTTTCCTGGCCATTGCTGACTGTTGTCTTGCTCACTGCTCGTACTCACTGTCACCGTCAAAAAACGGGTGAAAAAAATGACAGAGACTGACTTTTTATCTATGTTGTTCTGCCATCTTGAACCATTCAAGTGGCAAGTTTCAATTGTACATTCGTAAATAAAGAGTTTCTTGATTTTTCACAGTTCTTGGTGTTTTTGAGCCTAAATTCCATACAAGTAAAACACCTCAGTTCTTTTAAATTTTGATACGGAAAGTCTTCTTGGAACTGGGGACTTGTAACTTGTAATTGAGTACATTTTACAGTACTTTCACTCACTTTAGCGACTTTGTGTTGGTCTCGAACTAATAAAAGCGCTATATAAATAAGCTTTAACTTGAACTCAAGTATGGTTTTCAGCTACTCGGCTTAATTGACACGTGTTGGTGCTTTTACTAAAAGCAACTTGCAGAATAAGCAAGGTGTGGAAGCCACCAGTTGGGATTCGAACCCACAACTTTTCTAAAATCTCCACCAGGCCACGTTTCTTTTTTTTCTGTGCTAGGTCATGTGCACTGAACATGTCGAGAACAACCTGTGAGCTCTGCAGGCCGACACTGGCACGAGAAGCCTGTGATGAGTTGTGTGGTGATGGTAATCCTTCTGTGTGTGTCGGCATGGCTGAGAGTAATGGGACTCCGGAGGGGTTGTGTGTGCTGGGAAACGCTCCAGGCCTCTCGTGTGTCAGGCCCATATTGTGGTTGACTTCACAGGAAAGGAATGTACGGCCGTTTTTTTATACATCCTGGTCCGCTGAAGGCCAGAAGCACTGCAGTTAAAGCACGTCAGCAGAACGCTGGATGAGACTCGCATGATTCCATCGTCGTCCGGAATGTGGAATTACAGCGAGACTTCCTCCGTCAGTCTTTACTTCTGGCTGTGTCTAGTTGGGCTCATGATCTCACGCCTCGCCTGTTTATCAACCCTTCTGCGGCTGTTTCTATTCGTAAACCTCGTGAGATCATCTGTAGGGAATAGTGCGTGGATAAACAGCGCGAATACAGCAACAGCGTCCAGCTTATTAAACACATGCACGGCTTTTCTCGTCTTCAGGATTTAAACTGAAAATAATATGAATTTTTATATCAATTTAAATGGAAAAAAAAATTATTTTCGGCGTGAGCCTTGAATAAAAACGTCTCCGTCTTCTAGAAATATCTAAACACGTGGTTAAACATGGTAAAAGATTTTTTACAAAATATTGCAAGGTATTTCCCATGATTTTAATGGACATTTTGCATGATGTATGATCTGCTTAATTGACAATAGTAAATGTACCTTGTTATTCAGATGTAATATACAGTATACTTTATGTGATAATTTATACAAAAATATAATATTTCATTATATATATTATTTACAATATATCACATATATTTCATTATAATAATAAAAAAATAGTATATATATATACATACATAACATGTAAACATAAATATATAAAATATATAAAAAATATGAATTAATGATTCATATAAATATTAATTTCTTCTTTAAATTGTATGAAATAGCACAGCAGAGAGAAAGAATGAATATAATTGAGCACACATCTATAAATGAATTAATTAACATACATAAGCATTTACACAACTAAAATATATTATATTTTAATATATATTTAGATTTTTAAGATAGTTAGATATTTTAACATACCAGTATTACTATTTATTATTTTCTTTATTGGAGGAATTCAATAACAGTTTATTACTATGGTGGTATTTATGTTTGTCTTTGTATTGCA
Organism: Paedocypris micromegethes; assembly: GCA_028031935.1. Lineage (NCBI taxonomy): Eukaryota > Metazoa > Chordata > Actinopteri > Cypriniformes > Paedocypris > Paedocypris micromegethes. The sequence goes on along the minus strand of CM051500.1, from coordinate 3,987,919 downwards.
TTTATGTTTGTTTTCCTTGTTTGTATATACCATATTATTTATGCATTTATGTGTCTTATATTGTCTATTACGCTGCCTGGTGCACTAAAATATAGCAATGAGTAAAGCATGAGAAAAGTCTTTTTTATAATAAAGTCAATACAATCTTGAAATAGAAGATAATTAAGGTCTTATCTACTGGATCTTATAAATTCGTCGTTGTTCATATTGTGCAGGATTGTGTGAAGCTGGTGGGTTCGACAGCGAGCGCAGACTGGGGCGTAAACGGCCTCTTGGGGAACGTACACAACGGGGAATATGTGGTCAAACAGCTAATGGTTCGAGGAATTGCTTCACCATGCAAAAGATAGCGGGGGAGCAACCAGTCGGAAAAAGCGGATCCACAATCCCAGTGTTTTCAGCTTCTCCACCGGTTCACGCCGCTTTTCAGATCTTCTCAAGCCGCTTCCTCTTTGTTTAATTCACATGGACTTGAATAAGAAACAAGGTCGGATGAACCCACTTCCCCATCTAACACACATGGTTCCCATTCCCTTCATACCTCCCTGTGCCATCAGAGCCAAGTTTCCAGGAAAGAGGCTCTTTAATTGAGTTGAGTCTTTACTGCTCTTGCACTGTGAGTGTGTGTGTGTGTGTGTGTGTGTGTGTGTGGGGTGAGGGGTGGTGCAGA
>CM051500.1:3981328-3984374 GCA_028031935.1 Paedocypris micromegethes | reverse complement strand
CCCCCCCCCCCCCGTGTGAGCGAAAGTGTGAGTGCGTTTCTTGCTCTGTGATTGGTTGGCTATCAGAGTGGATGGGAGTGGCTCCAGCATCTAGTGACCCAGAAAAGGAAAAGCAGTTCATAAAATCAATGGATGTAGATACTTTTATTTTTATTTGTTCTGGAGGTTTACAAATGTTGAATTCACAGGCTTCCAAACGTGAGAAAACAAGGTGAGATGGAAATATCATAAAAAAAAAACAATAACAAATTTAAACAATAATAGTAAACAATAAAACAGTTCTAATCGATCAAATGGTGTTGATTAGATTTAAGTTCAAGTTTATTTTGATTTGGGCTTTTCTTAGTCCCAGACCAACTCAAAGCCACTATGCACAATTAGACTGTATGTTATCAGAGTTTTAAAAAGAAAAGATTTTAAAGTAAAGTGACGGCCTAGAACATTAATTTCTGAGGATCATTCATGACCCTCAAAAGCTTTTTATTGCATAATTTAATATCTGTTACAATTTCTTTGTGCTTGTGCGAATGTTACACTTATGTATTGAAAGTGTTGCAGTTGTTACTTACAGGGACATCTGTTTTATGGTTTACTGTAATTCATATTATTTATACTTTTACTTAAGCATGTAATACTTTGCACACACGCTATTTGAATAATTCAAACACGTACAATGAGAGCAGTTGAATTCATTTTTATTTCAGTTTTATTAAAAGAAATCAATCAAGCCTGAGCTAACGCAGCTTTTGCTTTTATTCTTTTTTTTTTTTTGGCTGATTTGTAAAAATTTTTATTCTTTTTTTTTTTTTATTCTGTAGTTTATCTGTAGTCTTTAAAGTTGTATAGATTTCGATCACAACAAGCCAAAACACAAACAAAACACAAGATCCCGGTTTCCAGGAAACCGCCGCATTACCTGGTATTCTCCCGCTCCTTCTTTTCCCAGATGTTTTTAGGCTGATTTGCAGAAGTAATAACTACTTTTTCTAGAATCCCTGTGGAGCGGGAAGTCGGGAGATCTGTGGGATTTGTGAATGACTTGGTCTGGTAAATCGTAGACGGTTTGTAGAAGCACAGAGAGCCTTGTGTGAACGTCATGATGAGGAGAAACAGTGTGTGTGTGTGTGTGCCATTATTCTCTTTAGTACAAATATGACTGTCAAATATCCAAAATTCTTTTTTTGGGGGGAAACTAATGGCGGACAATTTTTGTCCTTTGCACTTAAAAACGTCCATAAATTCTAGAAATCGGAGGAAAGTTTGTATTTTGAAGTTTTTGGAAAAGTTCTTTGCTATAGTATCTGGAAAGAAGGACGGACAAACACATCAAAAGTCTGGAAAGTTGTTTTTTGTCAACTTAAAGATTTTCACACACAAATGCAGAAAAGATTCAGAGTCGTGATGATCAAAAGAAATCTACAAATTCATACCCAGAGAAACAGCATGCACACAAAACTTGCATCTTTTCCTGACACGGCTAAATATGAGCGAGGGAGAAAATAGTTGTGTTTGCTTAGGCTGTGCTGTGAAAAGAACACATGGCACAACTTTCCCTGAAAAACAGTTCCACGAAATGTTCCATGTTGCCACATGTTGAGCAACGGAGAGCGCGGTGTGTTGTTGCAGCGTGTGTGTGTGTGTGTGCTTGGACTAATTTACACACTCCCTCACACACACACTTACACTCGTTCGTTTACTCACTCACACATTCACTCTTTTATTCACACACACACTTTCTTACTCCTTCACTTTTGTTTGATATATTTTATTGTAAAGTACAGTAAAGTGCTACAGATCTGCAGTAAAAACATCTGCATGTGTTTATAAGTGCTCACACAGACGCACACACAGTTACGTGCACATAATAATAACAACAATGATAATAATAATTGAACCTTTATTAGTCCCTCAGTGGGGCATTTCTTTGACCATCTGAACAGAAACAAACTAATATGTGTGTGTGTGTGTGTGTGTGTGTGTTAGCTCAATCAGATTCAATTTTAAAGTTCGATTCCAAGCACTTTATAAAAGCTATTCAAAAGTCTGAAAACAGCTTTTGAATAAATAGCAATAATAACCACGAGTAATAATAATTGATAATTAGGACTTTCCGTAAGAATCCTAATACACGCTTTGCTTTTGAGGCAACCACGGTAACACTAGGAAAACTTGAATGATTCAGTCGACAGAAGATCAGACGAGGGAGAGGTTTATAAGAAATGAGCGTGAAGCTGAAATCTGACTCATTCTCACACATGTGCTCCAGAAGATCACGCCGACCTTATCTAAACCTCTGGCATGAGAGAACCTGATTGAGATTGAGCTAGTGAGGACTATAAAATGAGAGAAAGAGAGAGGATTGAGAAAGTAAGTAATATGAGATAGAGAGAGACTGTATTCGTAAGGACTATAGAGTGAGAGACAGAAAGAGAGTGAGAGACGGACAACTAGAGGATTGAGAAAGTGATGTTGGGTTAACAGAGAAAGAACAAGATTGAGTTAGTGAGTACTGAAGAGTAAGAGAGATTGAGTGAGACAGTGAAAGAAAGTGTGAGAGTGAGTGAGATAGACAGTGAGTGAGAGAGTGAATGACAGAGTGAGAGAGTAAGTGAGTGAGTAAGAGAGCGATAGTGAGTGAGTGAGAGAGAGAGAGAGAGAGAGTGAGTGAGAGAGTGAATGACAGAGCGAGAGAGTGAGTGAGAGAGCAAGAAAGTGAGTGAGTGAATGAGAGATTGAGTGAGAGAGAGAGTCAGTGAGAGATTGATTGAGTGAGTGATAGAGAGCGTGAGTGTGAGTTTGAGAGGGTGAGAGAGAGTGAGAGAGCAAGTTAGAGTGAGAGAGTAAGTGAGTGAGTGAGTGAGTGAAAGAGAGCATGAGTGTGAGTTTGAGAGGGTGAGAGAGAGTGAGAGAGCAAGTTAGAGTGAGAGAGTAAGTGAGTGAGTGAGAGTGAGTGAAAGAGAGCATGAGTGTGAGTTTGAGAGGGTGAGAGAGCAAGTTAGAGTGAGAGAGTAAGTGAGTGAGTGAGTGAAAGAGAGCATGAGTGTGA
>CM051500.1:3971328-3976328 GCA_028031935.1 Paedocypris micromegethes | reverse complement strand
AGTCTGGTGAAATATGGTAAGACAGTCGTTTTGACCTACAGCCTGAAGGCAAACGCGTGTAAAACTGACTCGGAATTACAGGAATAGTTCACCTGAATATTCAAACACACTTTTCTCACGCTAATGTTACACAAACCACCTACTTTCCATTGAACCTACCAGAAATCATGTGATTTTCAATGCTGGAGGCTTTTCCTGGTTGTGGAAATGTGTTAAAAAAAAACAGATACAAAATAAAAGGAGAACAAAAAATAAAAAAAGTCACAGACTAATATATATATTTTTTAAATGTCAAAAACGATTATCATTAAATTGAAACAAAACACAAACATGCAGGTAAAAACTATATATTTTTCTATTTTATACATCTTTTTTACAATTGAATATTGTACAACACAAATGAACTTTTATTTTTTACAATGAATACAAATTGAATACAAATACAAAGTGAATAATCACAATGTATTCGTTTAATTTAATTTTTATTTAGTTACACCAAAATACACCAAAATTAGTAAAATGAGTTTTTAAATATAGCTACATTTGAAAGGCGTTAAATTTACGTTTTTTATTAAGAAGGAACATCTAGGCCAAACAGCAAATTTTAAACAATCGTTTCAAGATCTTGATTTTTACAAGCGTGTAAGTGAGAGCAAGTTAAAACACAAGACAGTTAAAAGGTTAAAGCGCAGCCACCGAGGTTAAATCCCGAAGCAGTTTAACCTGTTTAACATCGGATCTGATCAAAGAACTTGAAGAACAGTCTTTCTTGTATAATAGTCTTTCCTGAAAGCCTCATTTGGGAATTTAAAGAAAAACACACACCCGCTTTACGCAGGAAATTAAAGTGAACGGTACTAGTTGTGATGCCAAACCATCACCTGACTGGATCAGCCCTGCGGCTCTGTGCTGGAACGCATCATTCTGCTGTTTACAAACCACGACTTGTCTTATGAATGTAATTTAGCAACGCAATCGCGTGAACGAGAAATACCGGCGTTGCCCAAAACAGAATATCTGACGATTCCTGGAACAAAAGCAGAAGAGAAATTGCAGAAGTCTGAGCTGAGACGGAAGAAACCAGTAAGTGATGGAGGTTTAGAGATACCAGCCGCTGGTGTGATGGTCAGATAGTTTCAGAAGCTGAGTGAGAAAGAAGAATGAGTCAGTTTGTCAATATGGCCACTAGGGGCAGTATCAAACTTGCTCTCTGCAATTTAACCCTCCAGTGAAGTGACACACACAAACCCGGAGCAGTGGGCAGTCCGCCACATAGGACCCTTTGGTCATTCCTGTCCAGTCTGAGGGCCAGATACGAGCATTTCAGTCATTCCTATCTGGTCTCAGGGCCACATATGACCCTTTGGTCAACCCTGTCCAGTCTGAGGGCCACATATGGGCTTTTCAGTCATTCCTGTCCAGTCTGAGGGCCAGATATGACCCTTTGGTCATTCCTGTCCAGTCTGAGGGCCACATATGACCCTTTGGTCAACCCTGTCCAGTCTGAGGGCCACATATGGGCTTTTCAGACATTCCTGTCCAGTCTGAGGGCCAAATGTGACGATGATCTGAGGGCCAGTCAGTCAAAAACACAAATATAGAGTGCATTTTTATTGCTGTACTTTACATTTGTGCAAACGGCCAAAAATGCTACATACAAATTGATACAAATATTATACGTACGGTATATTAAAAATATACACATAATTGTATGTATAAACCGTACACACAATATACTGTAGAAATACTGTATACTGTAGGTGTTTTCTATTTTGTCCTATTTTTAGGGAATCAGAAAGGAATAAGATTCCGTCACTGTGCAGGAAACTGTTCTATTCTATTTCTAGAATCAATTTCTGTCAGCTGAAGCAGCATTTCTGCTCTAATAATCTGCTCAGAGAAGAAAAGCCTGTGATATCGATGGAATCGTTAATATACCTGGCAATTCCACCTCAGCCAGACACAAGACGTCACATGACCCCGTCCCGGCCAATGAGCAGCCGTTTCGAGCCGAGCATGAAAGCGAATGAGGCCAGAAAGGCCCCGCGCTCCTCGCTTTATAGCGTAGCGCTTCACGGAAACCATGTGACTTTCCAGAGAGGGGGATAGAAAGAAACGGGGGAGGGGAAGGAGAAAAGAAGAAAGAAGGGTCAATAGGAAAAGGGTCAGAGGGGGACATCTGAAGATGGATTTCTTGGCAAAGAACAATGGCAGCGTGAAAGAGCGGCCAGGCTGAGAGCATGAGCGGAAACCCAAACGCAGAGCGAGGAGAGCAAGAAGTGTGAGGAGAGCACACCATCAGAAACCTCGCACTCTGATATCTGATCCCCGTGTTCCATGGATTGATGCTGGACGAGCTGGAGAAGGAAAGGTTTTCCCGGAGAGACCAGCAGACCGGCAGACATTCCTCTGATGAAAACCTTCTCCGATATTCTGCTGCTTTGGATTTCACCTTTGCATTTTGCGAAGCTTAGAAGTCGACTGCTGAAAATGTTGATAATTATGTAGAATTAACGATGCACATTCTTAACTCATCAGGTCTAAAATTGCTAACTGTATTTTGATTGAGTTTGTGTCTGATCGGATGGGTTAAATGCAGAGAAAAAATTTCCCCATGAGGGACTAATAAAGGTTCAATTATTATTATTATTATTATTATTATTATTATTATTATTATTATTAATAAATAAAAAAAAAAATTTCCTGCATACAGTATTACAAATTTGAACATTTCGCCACACGTTTGACAGCTGCACAACGCTTAACTAAGCAAAAAAAAAATGTAATTGAAAAAGTGACGGTCACGTAGTAAACAAACCAGTTTCCATGTGTGCAGACTGTGAGACCTTTTGTTTACTGGGAACTTAACCAAAAGAATCCAGACACACACACACACACACACACCCTTAAATATTACTAAGAATTGTGAACCTTTTTCGCAATTCCTTTTATCACAGAACCTTTTAAAACTTGCAAAAGTATGCAAAGTATATATTCATATGTACTACAAATACATAACATACGCACACAGTATAAATATAGTACACTACAAATAAACGTATCCACAAAATGTAAATATGTACTATATATAAATACACAAACATACACACATATATGCACTCATAGTATAAATAAATACTATAAACACACAACACCCACACACAGTATATATATATATATATATATTAACACCACACCACACACACACACACACACACACACACACACAGTAATATCTTCCTTAATCAGAAGATATAAAAGGACGTCTGATGTGGAGAGTTGAGGTGTCACATGATCAGAGAGTGTTAATCAGATAACGGTTTATTAACTTATTAACTTTATTTACGGGCCGGTGAGGTGCTCAGGTGCCGAGCCACAGGTGCTCAGAAGCTCATATGTTCATGTCCTGCGTGGTCTCCTCATCACAGGAGTGTGTTGACTTAAGAGAGACAGATTGCACCCTTGAAAAGAAAGTGGAAGAACAGCACCCTCCGTCCACAAACAGCAGCTCATTTGTGATATGCACATTTGTATGGTCTATTTTCAGCCGCAGGGTTTATGGTTATTGGAAAGGCGTTGCCCTCTCTCTCCTTTCCGAGAAGGAGTCAATATTTCTCTGTCTCTCCCTCCATTCACAGCTAATCCAATTTAATGTCAGAAAAACAGCCCAGCTGAGAGCACAACGGCATATTTTGATGCGGACGCACACACACACACACACACACACACACACACACACACACACAGAGCTGACGGTCGATTCAGGTTGACGTTCTCAAACATCTCTCATTGTTGCAGCTGCGGCTCCTGCACTTGTGAGACGACAGTGAGAGAGGGAGAGAAAAAGAGAGAAAAAGATGAAGAGAGGGCGAGAGAGAGAGATTGATTGTGTGTGTGAAAGATAAAAGAGTGAGAGAATTGTGTGTATCAGAGAGAGAGAGATTGATTGTGTGTGTGAAAGAGAAAAGAGTGAGAGAATTGTGTGTATCAGAGAGAGAGAGATTGATTGTGTGTGTGTGTGAGAGAGAGAGAGAGAGAGAGAGAGAGAGAGAGAGAGAGAGAAAGTGAAAAAGGCCGAGTGAGAGAGAAAAATAGATTGTGTGTAGGTGTGAGAGAGGTAGATTGTGCATATGTGTGTGCGCGAGAAAGAGTTAAGAGAGATGTGCATATAGATTGTGTGTGTGTGTGTGAAAGAGAGACAGAGAAATGTGTATAAAGATTGTGTGTGTGTGTGTAAGAGAGAGACAGAGATACGTATACAGATTGTGTGTGTGTGTGTGTGTGTGTGTGTGTGTGTGTGTGTGGGTGTGATGAGAGAGGGAGACAGAGATATACATATAGATTGTGTGTGTGGAGTGTATGAGAGAAAAATATATTGTGCGTGTTTGAGAGATGGTTTTGTGTGTGTGTGTGTGTGTGTGTGTGTGTGTGTGTGAGAGAAAGACAAAGAGAGAGAGAGAGAGAGAGAGAGATAGAGAGATTGCGTAAGTGTGTGTGTGTGAGACATAGAGAGGCGTGACTGTCACGGCTGGTGTAGTTTAGTACACGTGAGATTAAAGGTCGTGTGTGTCCGTCTCAGAATCTTCCGGAAGACTCTCCTGCACATCGGCTCTTTATCACGTCTTCTGCACAAACATGTCGCCCGGCCAGTGCAATTACAGCAGGATCTCCCACACCAGCAGACATGCCACTTTCATTCCGATCTAGAACAACAGCATGTGGCATGTGATTCCGTCAGCCTTTACTGGAAAACCTGCTGCACAATTCCACACACTACCAGGAAGGGAGAGAAGGAAATAACACACACACACACACACACACACACACAATCACAATCTAAATCTATTTACAGTACCGATTGTACAGTAGTAAAATGAAAAAAATAAGCTTGCAGTGTATTTATATATGATTGCAACAAAGACAAAGACATTGTTTCAAAGAGAAGGAGAAAGAAAGAAAGAAAGAAAGAAAGAAAGAAAGAAAGAAAGAAAGAAAGAAAG
>CM051500.1:3935379-3971308 GCA_028031935.1 Paedocypris micromegethes | reverse complement strand
GAGAGAGAGAGAGAGAGAGAGAGCGAGCAAGGAGAGACAGATAGAGGGCAGAGAGAGACAGAGTGAGAGAGAAGTTAAATATGTTGTAAATATTTACAAAATCTAATAGAATTATGTAACATTATTAAATTATATAATACCTAATATACTAATATAAATATAGTGCTATTTTATTAGAGCACATGAGAGTTTTTAAACAGACAGAAATAAATAAATGAATGTTAATGGATGTGTTCTAGATTATTAGTTGTCTTAGTATTAGACTATTTTTTTTATTAATAAACTATTTCGATTATTAGTATGTCTAGATTAGACTAGTAGTCTGGGTTAGTTATTCTCTGGACAGGCTTGAGAGTTTCGGGCACTGAATGTTTCCTCAGATCAGGGGAAGTAAACTGAACTTCTGCTGCAGCTCTGAGAATTTCTGCTGATGAAAACTGAAATTCTGAAAATGTGACCAAATACCACAAAATCAATGAAAAATGTAGAGCAAAAATGTAAAGATAAATCATTAATAAAAATGAGCTGGTGTACGCAATGCTGCAAGGCAAGGGTTTGATTCTCTAAACCAAACAAATCATATAGTTTAATATGATACAAATCATATCATACTCGTAAAATAAACAATATCAACAACATTGTTTGAAGATTGAAATGAAAGATCACATTTAACTGACATTCACTGTAGTTCAAAAGTTATTATTTGCAATAATTCCTAGTGCCTTATTAAGCTGCCCAAATAAAGATTAATTCTTTAAACATTAAAAAACAACATAAAGATTAATTATTGACAGACACATTTATGATGATAAATAGCTTCTGGATATTGTTTTTTTTGTTGTTGTTGTTGTTTTTATTATGGTGCATCATAGTCAAATAACTATGTAACTTTTGAATGTTACTTTTGAAATAGTCATTTCCGAAACGATGTTGCAGCAGTTTTAAAACAAATTTGTAATTTTTTTTATTCAGATTCAAAAATATTATTGTGTCTGTCATAAAAAATAATTTACAACAGTAGAGATTAGGACTAGCATCCATGAACTTACACAGCTAACAAAAAAAGACTGAAATGTTTACCCACATGATTTTAAAATCACATAATTTTAACTACAAAATAAACCATGTCAATACAACAAAACATTGTTCAGCAGAAAAATTAAAGATCACATTTAACTGACATTCACCGTAGTTCCAAAAGTTTATTATTTTCAATAAATCCTGATGCCTGAATGCATCATTAAGCTGCCCAAATAATGTTTACTTTTTTAAATAATATTAAACATAAATATTAACTATTGACAGGCACATTTATGATGATTGATAGTTTCTGCTTAAAGAATATGTTGCACCTGCAAGTCAATTAACTATGTAACTTTTGAATGTTACTTTTGAAATAACTGTCATTTTTGAAACAATGTTGCAACAATTTCAAATCAAATTGATTTTGAAATCAGATATAAATGTATCATTGTTTCTGTCATAAAAACAGATTACAACAGTTGGAGATTAGGCCTAGCAGCCAAGAACTTACACTGCTAGCAAAAAAGACTGAAATATTTACAAAAAAAAAGGAAAAAAAATAAATCCCAGAATGCAACCGTCTTATCAGAACCATCTGAAAATGGCCATGAAACCCCAGAACATGTGTATAAAAAGACTAAAATACACAAACTGTCTCGTTTCCCTGAGAAATTCTCCATCCTGCCCACTGCGCTCCAGCAAATATGCAGCATTTACAATAACACACAGTCTGTGCGCACATAGTTTCGGTCGGAGAAATATGCCACGCAATCAGCAGGAGAATCTTAGGGAGGTAAAAATAAAAAAAATGAAGAAAGAAGGGAACTCTTTCAAACAGACTTCCAGTAAACCCTCCTCTTACAGCAACAACTTCTCTCACAACAGGGAACTGTTTCTTCAGACACACACACACAAAAAGAGTCGCTTTATACGAGGGTCGAAAAATCCGAGCAGCTCATTTTACGGCCACTAATCCAGCCGCTGCAGTAAAAAGCTAATTTATAGACACAAACTGATCCATTAAGGCACAACGTGCTCTGCCTACAATCAATCTGTCCTCGTACGAGCGTTTAGTATTCCCGACTAGACACTGTGCGAAATATGGGCTCTTATTCGCCACCCTAAAACCACCAAGAAACGCCTTTAAAACGTGCAAGAGCGAAGTGCGAAACAAAACAAAAAAAGCGACAGAATTTACAATATGTAGCTGCAATTGTATTTACGCAAAAACCAAAGTCATGGAACCTACCAATAAGCATTGGGGGAGGGGCTTACACATTGTGGTAACCTATGATCATTGTCACAACGGCGGCACGGTGGCGCAGTGGTTAGCGCTGTCGCCTCACAGCAAGATGGTTCCGTTTGACACTTGAGGTGTGAGTTCAAGGCCGGCCAGGGCCATTCTGTGTGGAGTTTGCATGTTCTCCCCGTGCTTGCGTGGGTTTCCTCCGGGTTCTCCGGTTTCCTCCCAAAAACATGCGCTTCAGGCTAATTGGAATTGGAAAATTGACCACATAGGTATGAGTGAGTGTGTGAATGTGTTTGTCTGTGTGTCCCGCTCTGCGAATGGTTGGCCACCAATCCAGAGTGTGTATCCCGCCTCCGGCCCTAAGATGCTGAGATAGGCGCCAGCTCCCCGCGACCCTGTAAAGGATGAAGCGGTAGAAGATGACTGACATTGTCACAACTAAGAGAAGGGAAAATGGAGGTAATCGCGAGTCTGTTTTAATTGGGTAATATCACGCATGTTTAAAGCTTTAATTTCCTTTTAATGGAGGTAATTACAAAACCTTAAATGTTTTAAATGGGTTAATTGAGATGCAACACATTTAATATTTGACTTTTTTTAAACCAAGGTAATTGTAAAACTTTTATTGCATTCATTTTTTCACCGCAGGCATTTACGAAACGTTTTATCGCCAGGCAATTTGATTATAACTCATTCTCTGCAGATCTGCATTCATTCCAAAAGTCGTCGTTTGACCTGTACAATCCAAATTGCAGTCGCAGTCTAATGACCTCACTGCACAATCAGCCCTCCCTGTAATGACTCCTCCCACTAAATCTGATTGGCAGATTCTGTGAGTCTGTCCAATTCTGCTCATACAATCGCAATTGGACGTTGCCACACATTAGCATGCCCACCTTGTTGTAAAGGCAACTGCGAGAGATTTTATGAAAAATATTATGAAATAATATTGGCAGAACGTCGACTCGCTTAAACACAACCCATGAACATTTTTTCCCTCCCGGGAGAATTTCCTACCTATGCGTATGTGCGTAAAAAAATTGCATCACGTTCTGGCCTCTTTTACTCAGGAAGTAAAAACGGATAGTCATATCTATCTTAAAACTTACAATTTAACGGTGTTAAATAGACAATCCTACTAAAATAAAACAAAGAATATGAAGAATAAAGTATAATGAGCTTACAATTTGCATGACAGTAGAAAATATTTCTTGCTCAGTGACTTTAGCCTGAAAGCCTGTAAATTTCACATGCAGGAATATAGAAAATCATGTGTGTAAAAGCTGATGAACACAAACAGTTGAGCACGTCTTTTTCTTACGCCGAGCATGCAGAGATGAGACAGTCCAGAGGTGTCAAAAACTGTTGTTTTAATCTTCACACACTTCAATTAAACTAAAAAAAACAACTAAACACTATCAAATATCTAATATCAAATTTTTCAAATTCTCTCCTGTCTGCGTCTGTGTTGCCAAGTCTAAAAATAGATTAGCGCTGTGGAGCCGCGTCTCACACACAAGTTCTGAGCATTTCTAAGGCACTTTTCACAGTTTTAACTGTCTCACACACTAAATTACGGAAATCTCAGGGATTTGCTTAACGTAATTCAAAGATGGCGGTAACTGTTTGTTGTATCATTATATACTGTACTGTTGTAAACAAGAAAACAACTAACTGCTATGTAAAAAAAAAAAGTTGTGTATCATGTTACATAGCAGTTAATTTTGTAAGTTGGGGAACCACTTTATATATTTAAATATATATGTAAAAATCCTTAATGCTTAACCCTTTCATTTGTTTTGTATCACTGGCCATACACTAAGTTCATTGTCAGTTTACTGGGACTTAATGTTTTTTTTTCCGAAAAACTCGAATTCAAGAACACACTTGTAATTCCTAATTTGATCAGCAGGTGGCAGGAAAAAACGGCCACATTGCTTTTCCACTGCAGTAACCACTAGGGGAGGCGCTGCACATTTGGAAAATTTTTTTTTTCAAATTTTCATAAAAAAAAAACTAGTTCTGCGGTCTGGAAGGGAGAATGGTAAAGTTTTTAACGGTAAAGGGTTGTCCGGTGGGTTGCTTGAATGTGGGGTGGGAAATTGTTGATAGTGAATAATACTTTTCTATTATAGCACTTTGTATATCTGGATATAAGTTTAAACTGTTATAAAAACAAAATAAAACTGCTTTTAAATGTTTTAAGCTTTGCAATAAAGGGAGGATATTAAAAGAACAATTACCTGTCGACTTCTAAGGCGGCGAAAAATTAATACATTTTTTTACGTGAATGCGAATAGTGAATCCCGGTGTTCTGAAAATTCTTCCTACAGCTCAGAATTTGCTACACTTACGTCACATACGTCATAAGTGTCCATGTTCATTTAGTGCATTTATGTTTATTCATTGATCCAACACTACAATATCAAAAGTACGGTACATACAACAAAAGTACAGGTAGGAATGTTTGTACGATCAAGTAGGAGAAGAAACGATAGATATAACGAATTTTTTAACGCTCATGTAGCGCGGAAAGTAAAAAAATCAGAGCGGAGAACAGTAGAGCAGTGACGTAGTTTTAACGCGCAGCGCGAGGCTAGGAACAGCTGAGCAGTGACATATTTTTAAGGTGCATGCGCACGTGCAAGCTAGTAACAGCTGAGCAGTGACATATGTTCAGCGTAGGAAATTCTGAGATGTAGGAAGAATTTTCAGAACACCTGTTAAGAGAAAATCTACACCAGCCTCTCACCTGCCCCTCCCCCTCTCCTGCCTCTTACTGGAAACCCACACAGATGCTGGACCTCCCGACACCTCCAGTACAGGCAGGAAACCTCCAGGCTTTTGAACCCGTGACATCACAGCAGGTTCCAGCTACCTCGCTCGCGCGCGCAGAGACCGTTACGCGCAGGCGCAGCTTTGCAGTCGCTCCTGATTCGCTTCGCACTATTATTGGCTTGAATGACGTCACAGTCATTTTGACGGCTTCTCTCGTGGAGGTGGAAAAGCGGCGTTCTGGATTTAGCAGTCGCTTCAAGTAACGCGCACATCACGCGTGAACTACATTTAGCTTAACACTGAATCATGCGCTAATGGAACTATAATGACGTTAGGAGAATACGTCGCTGATTTACTTTTACCTGAGGAATGCGAGTGACAGACAGGAAATGAAGGGGAGACGATCATTATCATTTTGACCGTTACTATCACTTTTAATGAAAGAGTGATAGTGACTGATAAAACGATAATGAAAGACAGACAGATAGACAGAATGATAGTAACGGACAGACAAAATGATAGTGACAGAGTAGAATCGACAGACAGAATGATAATGAAAGCCAGACAGACAGAGTATTAAAGAGAGACACAATGTAAGAGTGGGACAAATAAAGAGACAGACAGAACTTGATACACAGACAGACGAGACGAATGATTCAAATAGATACAGAAAGATAATCAGAAAGACAGACAAAAAAACAACAGAGCAGACAGACAGATGAACGGATAGACAGAGTGGCCTTGGTGGCCAACGGAGCAACCGTGCAAACCCGTGACCTTTGGTGTTATGAACAATACTTCTCCCAAAAGGAAATCTAAAAATAAATCATAAAGCTGTTAGACTTCAAATAAAATCACACTATCGCCACCAACGGCTGGTGTTTAACGCTTGAGACTTGTCAGTTGGCGCCATCAAGCGGACGGATCGAGTATATCAGCCAATTTTTTAAAGAAAACACGTACACTGCTCGGTTATTCTTTAATTGTAACCACATAACGAAATTGTTTTACATTATATAAAGCTGTAGATACTTTTAAAAGAAAACCGAACAGAATAATTCCATTCTTTAAAGAAAAACAAAAATGACCGACCATTTTACGCCAGGCTCATTGATTACATTTGCCGCGTAAAGCATCTTAGTACAGTAACGATAACGATGACCGTTATCTGTCGACACTATACCAGCCTTTCATCGATTTAATCGCTGATCTATTGATCATGCCTGGAAACCAGGCCTTACACATCAATGATTATCGAAAACAATGAACCAAAGTTCGTGACGCTTAAAGTTCTGCAGCGCTTAAATCATGCGATCAGTGATGTGTTCCAGAATATTCCGTCGCGGTTTACACAAACCTCGCTGTTTCCATGCGGATACCCCGCGTCTGTACTACACGTCCCCGCAGACGGAGTCCACAGGAGCCGCGGGCCGCACTGTGGATCTCCGCAGCGACACCGTCACTAAACCCGGCACCGCTATGCGCCGAGCCATGGCCGAAGCTCAGGTCGGAGATGATGTTTTTGGAGAAGATCCCACTGTCAATGGTTAGACAACAATGTGACAATTTAATTTACGTTTGTGTTGACCTGTGGTTCATTAAACTGATTCTGTCATTTTATTTAACCCGTCTTTTTAGTCTGTAATATAAACATTCACCACGAGATGGCATCACAGCCACCTCCGTCAGTCTTGTCTTGATCTCTTGTCTGTCTTTGTCACTCATCATCAGAGGTGTCAAGTAACAAAGTGTAACTACTTCGTTGCTTTACTTAAGTAGAAATTTGGCCTACTTTTACTTTACTAGAGTAATTATTTTGCTTACTGCTTACTTTTTACTTCTACTTCTTATTTTTTTTTAAGAAAATATCTGTACTTTCTACTCGTTGCTTTTCCAAAACTAGCTGCATTACTACAATTTCATTTCGGTTAGTTTTTATTTCCGTGTTGTCATTGATCTAAAAATACATCCAGATAAATCGCACCGTCCGGATACGGTAAACTTGATTGTGGTTAGACGTATAAACACGTATCATTCCGACACCCTATTGGTTTGATTAGTAGCGCATATAAATGGTTCTTATGTGTTAGGCTAAGCTTTGTAATAAAATGCATTCATTTCAATGTAATTAAATATACAACAACATTTTGTCATTTTGTTAACAATACAGTTCTATAATGGCATTTTTTTTCTTGCACTACTTTAACTTTTATACTTAAAAGTAGTTTTATTAGTCACAGTACTTTTACTCTAATAAAATATTGTGCAGTTACTTTTACTTCCACAGAAGTATTTTTCAACCCTAGTATCTGTACTTCTACTTAAGTAACGGAGGTGACTACTTTTGACAGCACTGCTCATCCTCTATTAAACTTGATCTACCTTTATATTGTTTCTTGTCAGACTTACAGGAATTGGCGGCTGGTGTAGTTGGGATGGAGGCGGCTCTGTTTGTGCCCTCAGGAACCATGAGTAACCTGATTGCAGGTGAGGATGCTGACTGAAGGCCCTGGGCTTTTAATAAATCCTGTCTTCTCACGTCACTCGTTTAAAGTTGTTTTTCTTCTGACTCGGCCGGAGAGCTGCTTCAGGGTCTAAACACACAGATGTAAATGATACAGCAACAGATGCTCAGCAGATACACCGTTACTCTCGCACTTTTTTGCTCTTGTTCTCTCTCTGTCCATCTCTTTGTTCTTGTATGTCTGTCTCTCTCTTTGTATCTCCATGTTTCATATTCTCATACTCTGTCTTCTCTTTCCTCACTCTTCCCTCAGTTTTTCATTTTCATCTTTCTAACTATCGATCACCCATCCATCTTTGTCTTTTCTGCATATTTATTTTTATCTTTATGTCTGTCAGTCCATCCATCTTTTCTAATTCTACTATGCTCCCTCATTTTTAGTTTTCCTGTCTCTCGTCTCCCATGCCCCCATTTGTTCTCTTTCAATGCCATTCTCTCTCTTTGTTTCTCTTTCCACCTTTTTCATTTCTCTCTACCATATCTCTATCTATCTGCCTTTCTTTTTGTTTCTTCATCTAGGTGTTGTTGTTTCTTTTTTTCTGTCTCTATTTCTCTCATTTCCCTTTCTCCCTCCTTTTATCATTGTCTCTTTTTCTCTCTGCCATTCTCGCCCTCTCTCTGAATACTGTAAATTAATTTGTATATACTAAGTATAAATACACTATAAATCTATATCTCCACGATTTGAATCACTCCTTCTTGAACACCCGTCTGTTGTTATCTCTCACCTTTTTTCTCATTTCTGTCACTTTATTACTCCTTCTCAGTGATGGCGCACTGTCGAGAACGAGGTGATGAGATGATAGTTGGCGATCTCTCGCACATTCATTTCTACGAGCAGGGATCCAGTGCACAGGTACGTCATGAAAGCCGGTTCATGATAAGAGATCCTTCTGTTTTATGAATTTCCAAAACAGATGAACATCCACCTTCATATATGTTCTTGTTCATAATTTCCCATGTGCTGGAGATATCGAACCCTGGTGTTTCTCTCCAGCTCGCAGGCGTCCATTCCACAACCCTCAGCACCCTGGCGGACGGAACCTTCGACCTGGACCAGCTGATCTCCAAGATCCGTCACGGTTACCCTGACCCACACTACCCACGGTCTCGCCTGGTGTGTGTGGAAAACACACACAATATTCAGGGTGGCCGCGTCCTCCCACTCTCCTTCCTACAGGAGGTCAGGTTCAGTGAGATGCCGCTTCATTAAACGTGTGAAACTGAGGGTTTATTGAATGTAGAGCAGAACCTGGAGACCTTGAGGTGTTCTAAAAAAACATTTTCATTTTTAAAAAGCCTAGGCTATATAAAGCACGCCACAAAAAAAGTCGGGTTTGTCGGGAAAAACAAGGCATATGACTCAGAGAAGGAGAAATAAGCAACCGGACGGGTTTTGCTTGAAAGTTGGACGCTGTTATAAAGAAGCTCAATCACGAGTAGATCTCAAAAAAGCATAAAGTTGCTTGGGGAGAAATATTGCTTGCAATAAGATAATGGGAGAATGTCACCTGGAATTCGGTTTCAGTGATGAAATTCATTTAAAAATGACCTTGACGTCTCTGATTCGACCAACATCCGTCAGTGTGTGTGTGTGTGTGTGTGTGGACTGCGTTCAGAATGCTAACCACCTGTTGTGTTGGATTGTTTTTCTTTGCATCTTTGTCGGAATAATTTTGTTAATTGCATCACGGTTACCGATATATACGCATACCCAAATTAGTGCTGTAATAAGATTAATTTCTTTAAACTAGTTAATCGGACCATCCCATCCAAATTAAGCGCGGTTCATCTCAATTGCTGAAGCTTGCAATTTTGGATAACGTGTCCAGTGTTGGGAACGTCTTTTAAAAAAGTAATTAGTTACAGTTACAATTGAGTTACATCGTTATAAAAGTAACTAATTTCCACAGAAAGTTACTATTGTGTTACTTTTTGCGACATTATTTTTTAATTTGTCAAATAACTTGGCTGCTGTCAATATTAAATGTTAAATGAAGGAAGTGAACACTAATTAAAATAAATTATTATTATTATTATTATTATTATTATTATTATTATTATTATAAAGAACCGTACATTAATTTACACTATTTTAATGCTGTTGTGGGACAATGTGAGAGACACCTATCAAAATACTCTTAGTATATAGTAATGATTGTATTGTACTATTGTATAAACAAAATCAATAGTATTTCAAATATTATCATTATTACTAGTCTACAACAGGCCAACGAATATAAAAATAAATGAATCAAATTCACAAAAGTAAACAGTTTAACAAGACATATTCTGCTCTCAATATAATACTTAACAATGCACCAAAATGAAATAACAATAACAAAAATGTAGACTTTCTAGTGCAAATCAAAATTAGATGTAAACAGGTAGTAAAATTAAACTCCATGTTCATCTCTTCGGCTCATCACTGACTCCTGCTGGGCGAGCGCTTGTATGTGACTAAATGCACTTACGGGTGGTAAATGATGGACATTTAATCTAAGCCAATCATCACATTTCTTAAAGCTTTCTTAAAGAGGTGGGAGATTCACAGACACACCAATCACCAGTGATGTCCCGCCTCATGAACACACACACACACACACACACACACCAGATGGAAAAATAATACAGACTCTGTGCACCGACAACCACAATTTGGTGACCACAATTATAGTAACGCAGCATTTTTGTCAGTAACGTGTAATTGCGTTAGTAATTAGTTAGTTATAATAAATATTTATTTATAACTCTGTTATTCCCATCACTGATTGTGTCAAATATAAACTCAACACTAAATAAACACTCTTTTAAATGTCGTATTATAATTTAGTAGTTCTGTTCAATTTGCACAATATTGTTTAAATGAATTGCATGTTAACGCGTTAATTTTGACAGCCCTAACAGAAATATATACAGAGTTCTCTGGGGTATTAAACTTTTAATGGCCGTCACCTTGTCTTCTTTCAGTAAGTGTGTGTTGTTCTCCTCCTCAGCTCCGCTCTGTGGCTGATCGCTTTGGTCTGGCTGTTCATATGGATGGAGCGCGAGTGATGAACGCAGCCACGGCTCTCGGCCTCCGTCCCTCCGCTATTCTGCAGCACTGCCACTCCGTCAGCGTTTGCCTGTCCAAAGTTAGTGCTCAAATTCATTATTCTGTTCAATAATCAATCATTTTATTATAACTATTAAGGACATATATCGTTCTACATCTATCTATCTACCTGCCTGCCTGTCAAGCTATCTATTCATCTCTCTGTCTATCTATATCAATCTATCTATCTACATCTGTTTGTCTATCTCTCTCTGTGTCTGTCTACCTGCCTGTCAAGCTATCTATTTGTCTTTCTGTCTATATCTACATCTGTCTGTCTACCTGCATGTCATTGTCTTTCTACATCTGTCTATCTCTCTGTGTCTATCTACATCTATCTATCTCTCTCTGTGTCTATCTACATCTGTCTGTCTACCTGCCTGTAAAGCTATCTATTCGTCTGTCAGTCTGTCTATTTGCCTGTCAAGCTATCTATTTGTCTTTCTGTCTGTTTATCTACATCTGTCTGTCTATCTATCTACATCTGTCTGCTTGTCTATCTATTTCTCTTTGTCCATCTGCCCGTCAACCCATCTGTTTGTCTATCTACATCTGTCTTTCAAGCTATCTCTCTGTCTGTCTGTCTACCTTTCTTGATCTACATCTGCCTGTCTGTCAATCTATCAGTCTGTCTATATAGCCATGCATTTTGTCTGATCTATCTATCTACCTTTCTTTCGTCCTACCCATCCATCAACTTTTTGTCTATCCATCCATCCACACATGGAGATTGCATCTTCACAACAGCTTTAAGAAGAGAGAAACACACTAAAAAGAAACAACCTTGTTAAAGTCAAGACGTACCTGCAGACCAGTCATTTCATCTACCTCATAATCAGTCTTTTTATTCATGAAGTGTAATCTTGTCAAATCCGTGACAACTCACCTCCCCTGCTCTTTATCGGAGGATTGCAGAGTCTTCAGCCTTCAGCTCGCACTGTGAAGACGAGTCCAATATCCCTCACACTCCCAGAACAATCCTCAGTGTCGACAAGAGCATTTGCATTTTAATTACGAAGCGCGTTCGCACCTCGTACCAACCTGGCAACCCTCTCCCTCCGAGTCTTGAAGCCCCCTCAAGTCCTGATGGAGTCTTTGGGTTTAAAGAACATGTGGTTTTGGCAGGGTCTGGGCGCACCGGTGGGCTCCATTCTGGCGGGATCGAGGGACTTCATCCAGAGGGCAGTACGTGCCCGCAAGGCTCTGGGAGGTGGGATGCGCCAGTCGGGAATCTTAGCAGCTGCGGGTAAGATCGCCCTGTCGGACATGATCGGCAGGCTTGAGGAAGACCATCGGAACGCCAGAAGGTTTGCTCAAGGTGAGAGAATCCCCACTCTAATCTGCTTTAATCACGGTACTTAACATCTAAAAACCGAACAGATAGACCGGCATTTCCACACACCAAGGCCAAAGGTGCCAATCCCAGATTAAGACTGGGCAAGTTTGGCCTCAGAGGTCTGCGTACTTATCGGAGAGATGTGTACTTAAACATGACCAGTTCAAGAAACCAACTCAAGCATCTCAATGCTGCAAATCTACTCAATGTTGAAAGCGGCATTTGAAATACCGTATTTACGTGAATATAAGCACGAATGTAAGCATTTTTTATTTTTCAAATTTTAGGTGCTCAAAAACTTGGGGGGTGCTTATATAATTACCAATTTCAAATATGCACGCCCATTTTTCCTTATTTCAAGTCAGGAACAATCACAAACTAAATGAAAACATCGTCTTTATGCAGCGGCGTGTGTGCGTCCATTTAATGTTAAACAATGGTCCGTAGGCAGACGTGCTACAGTATAAGCTTTTTTTGGCTCAATAACAAAATGAAAGAAACATTAGATACGCCGCGACACTTAACAAAGACAAAATAACACTGGAAGAAGTAAGATTAAACTAAATACAGTACAATAATTATTTTATATTACAACAAACAGAGACTACAAACCACGACCGGGGTTGGTTAGCTTAGCGCTGCCGGCTACAAACTAGTCCAATTTGCAGAGAGTCGAAACGGTCAAAAAAGAAGGGTAAAAAAAATCCAAGGAACAGACACAATCAAAACGTTGGGTCGCTGCACAGGGGATAATAATCCTTCACTTTGGCGTCGGATAAACAGAGAGCTTGAAACAATTGCTCTCTGCATGTGCGGAGTCTGACCGGAGAGCAAAGGATCTTGGGAAATGAAGTCCTGACCACTAGAATTGACTTTTTGTTATCTATTATTCAAGTAAAACACTATCAAAATGATACGAGTCACATGTTAGGTTTGTTGAATTAAGAAAAAATTTATTTTTAGGAGAATATTGACGTAGTTGAACCAGAAACGTTTATTTCTTTTAGTGCCAGAAAAATCACGTGCTTAAATTTGAGGGGTGCTTATATTCACATACATATTTGGGAGAATTGTGAAGCGATCCGAGAACAGTTGGATGTGTTTATTGGGATTCAATTGGTTGAATCGATTCAGAGCAAGTCGGGCATCTTCATCAACGGAAAACAAATTAACTAAACCTGCGCGATGAATCATGAACCTAGAATTTTAGGAGACAGTGTACGTACTTAACCAGTACGGTAACCTAACTCAGATCAGAAATTAACTGGGTTGCAAACTCACCAGAGTGAGTATTTAAATGGGTGAGTACACTACTGTTCTGCTAAAGCTTTTGGTAAAATCCTCACTAGTGCTTCGTGTGGTCATAGGTTTGAATCCCAGGAGCTTTTTTTTATTGTAATCGTTTATAATTATAAGTGGCTGTAGGTGAAAGCATTGATCATATTTATGATGCTTTGTTTTTTCTGAGAGCCCGATGTTTGCAAGTCATGGATTCGATTCCCAGGGAAAGAGTAACATTTCGATGTATTATTATTAGTGTAAGATATTTTGGCCCATGTCAAGCAGAGATGTTCAGTTTAATCGTAATATTTTACTGCACCGTACACAATTGTTTTCTTTTTTTCTAGTACGGTTATACAGTCTTAGTCTTGAGTTTAACTCGTTTATCACCGGCGCGCAGTGAAACTCTTCTGGCTGTGTCCCAGAATTCTTTCTCATTCTCTTCTGACTTTTTCCTACACAATGCAACATGTTTCTTTTATAGTCTGTGTTATTCTCTCCGACCTTGGCTGTCAGAAAATGGCATGGCGTAGAAAAAAAAAGGTATATTTCTGAATAGAGCTTTCTGTCTGAGCCGAGTTTGGCAAAGAACATGGAGCGAAAAAAAAGGTTTGAAGAGGAACAGCTCGGACTTTTTTACTGGGAAACAGAAAAGCCATTGGATTCGAAACCAATGAATGCAAGACAATGAGCGTCTGCTAACTCCTCGTACAAAAGCGTCTATACTTTGAGAATTCTGAGAAGGCTTTCGTCTCGTTTCTCTCAGCGCTGGTGAACTGTGAGCCTCAGTTGTACCATGTGGATCTGGCTGCCGTGGAAACCAACATCCTGAGGTTTCGTCTTCTGGACAACTGGATGGACCCGACTGAGTTCTGCGAGCGCATGGCTGGGGTGGATGAAGAGGAGATGAAGGTTCTGGGGCAGGGGGTCCGGGTGTTGATGTTCCCACACGTGGGTGGCACGGTCAGAGCTGTGTGGCATCTGGGGGTCAGCGAGGAGGACACTGAGCTCGCCATCCAGAAGGCCCGGTTTGTGGCCCAGCAATGTGGACGCAAGTCTTGAAGTGCCGTGTGAAAACACTCAAAACTCTCACTACACTCCAGCGTGATGGCGGCGACACACAAGAAGAAACCCGAGATGTATGGAATCACAATAGTGGCAAAATTATCACGTACCGTAAATTTCAAACAATTGAGCAATCGAGCTTCATATTTATGTTTGCTTTTTTATTTTTCATTTGCTATCTTCACATTTTTGTTTGAAACTTTTATTTTTTCTTACGTTTGCTAATTTTTACGTTTCCGTGTTTCTGTTTTTTGCGCGAGGATGATTGGATGATGAGAATATGATTGGCAGCTCTTCTTCTTGACCAGGAAGTGGAAGATAATTTCAGCAAGCAAACAGCGTTTCACAATATTCTGATGTAGTTTTTTTTGTTATATCATAAATTAACACAAAGTGTTGTTTTTGCACAGTTCCTTAATTTAAAAAAAATATTTTGGTGGCAAGGCATCAGACTTCTAGAATAATAGTAGACATCTTTGTCTCTACGCATAAACAATATTATGAAACTGTCTGTGAAGAGAGGAGACTTATTGTTTTGACGTATTGACTTGTAAAATATCTCATATAATTACGTGTTAACTCTTAATTTAACATAAAATCCAGTATGCACGCACATAAAAACCGCAGTACTTCTCTTTCTGTACGTGAATGTCCGGAACTCACTACTACAAAGAGACAGAAACTCGACAATGAAGATGTTCCGTCTTGGATTGTGTTTAAACTCCTCCCAGTTCCTAGTCAAGAGCTGTCACTCACATTCTCACCAGCCAATCAGAACAAGTGCCGCCTTTACGTGAAACTTGTGGCAAAACACGAAACTCAAAAAACTGAAATGCACAAAAAATGTAAAACGGAAAAAGACGTTTTCAACGAAAATGTGAAGATTCCAAGCGATGAAAGCGAAAAAAAACATTTATTTTATCGACTGGTGAAATTTTAAAAGTGGAGGTCAAGTTTTAAAATTTGCTAATAAAATGTATATCCGGTAAAAAGCAAAGAAATACGAATGTGTTTTTATACATTCATGTTTGTAATTTTATTGAATCAATCACTTAAATCGAACGAATAAAGTGATTCAGATCAACAATACACCACCATTTTCTGTTGTCTTTGTTGGTTAAATAATGGATAGAGTTGTGAATTAATGAATTCACAAAAATAAATACATTAATTAGTCTAAAATCTGACCTGTTATCCCCCTCGAGCCGTTTGGATGGTTCGTTCGGAATGATCGACTCACAAGCGAATGAAATCTCATGGGATTAAATCATTAATGCGGAGCCCAAGATGACGTTTATTTTTCTGCGTTTTGTTGCTTTCATAAGAGACTTTGGATGAGACACAGACAGATCGTCGTGATGACAAACATTAGCTGCGGTGAATTTCAATGAGATGAGAAGCTCAGAGCCGCTTCAGGCCAAATATTAATATTGTCCTCCGAAAAATATGAGCGTCTTGCTTTTATCTACACAAAACAAGAAGCGTTGGCTGCTTTAGATTACAGATATTCCGTCTATTAATTGTTTACATAAATGCATGAATCTTGTAAAGGCAAAATGCAAAAAGGTCCTATATACATGAAGTTACGGAGCAATAGTCTGGACACCACTGGAAAGAATTTGCAAGTATTTTTTTAATGTGATAAACACTGTCAAAATTCCAACCCCAGTGCAAAAGTGTGTGTATGCTTTACTTCAAATTGATCTCGCTTTTGGACTCGAGAGTTGCCACTTTCTGCATGCAAATTATAATTTTATCGTATTTACGCAAATATAAGCAATCTTTTTTTTTTTTTCAATTTTATAAGTTCAAAATCTGGGGAGTGGAGTATTTGTATGCGCATTTTTAAAATATGCACGTAAATATAAGTAGCCCTTTTTCCACTTTTCAAGTCAGGAGCAATCACAAATAGATAAGAAATAAAAATAAATCAATAAATCAATCCATATATGGATTTAGCAAGTACAATTATAGCACCCCGAACAGGACATATAATCTACTACATTTAGAAATAATATTCTAATAATAATAATAATAATAATCTATTATTCAAAGAAAAGCGTCACATGTTAGGTTTGTTACAAGAAGAATTTTTAAGAAAAGTATTTAGCCAGAATTTTAGGTTTCTGGAAAGTCTGAACACCAAGAAAGTAAAGGAATAGGGGTGCTTATATTCGTGTAAATACAGTAATCCATGAGCTCAATTCCATGAGATTATAGAACCTGCCAATCAGCATCAGTGAAGCGACGAACCATTTTAGTAAATCTGTTCTGAGTACAGGGTTCCTACACTTACCGAAAGATAAAATTCAAGCACTTTCAAGGTCCATGTTCAAGTTTTTCCAGCACCATACAGTTGTGGTCAAATTTCAATCGAAAACTAAGCCTAAACACAATCAAAATGAAACATTACCATTTTGGGGGAAAGTTTTGTGGTATTGGTGGAAAAAAATGCACATACACTTAGTAGACCTTACTAACATTATAGGCAACCTTTTTATTCTAACTTAATATAAAGTTATCCTCCTTCAAAACTTCATCATCATTCTGTGAGTGCCATCACATCACCCAGAGATGCAGGCAAGACAAAATCATCACTCAGTTTGAGAAGAATCAATTGAAACCAGTGTTTGATGCGGTAGCTGTGAAAAGTTTAAAATTTCGAAACATCCCATGTTTATATTTTGCTTTTCATTATTTGTAGAAAAAAACACAGCTTTTCATCAACTTCTTCGATCTCCATTCAGGCTTGAAAATGAGTGCGAATGATGTTGGTTTCCTCTTCATGTCACACTCTAAAAGTGTTAAAGCAGACACCTAATTCTAACTCTTATCCTGCAAAGAAAAGATGAAAAGCCCACCACGGGAGTCTGGTTTGAGTCGTGTCAGACGTGCGTAGACATTCATGATTGCAGTGTGCCAGAAGCAGCGGTTATTTTAGTCCGATTTAGCTGATGTTTTGGCGATTGATCAATCTGTTGCCTGTCACTTCACGTCTCGAGTTCAAGACACAAGCTAGAGAAGCCGATCAACGTGTTCTACAGATATGCGCTTCAGAGCATCGCAACAGACCTACAGGTTCCACCGCTCAACCTCCTTAGAGATCTGAATGACCCACAGATCTACAAGATCTTTGGATTTACACGTGCCACTGCTAAATCTGTTTTACAGTTCTTGATGACACACAAATCTTTAACTTCCACAGCTTTCAACAGGATTACATATTTCCAGAGATCTGCAGGTTCTGTTGATGTACTTTTTCCACAGATCTAAAAGTTCTACTGAACAACATATTCCACAAATCTATATGTTCTACCGATTTATATAACCCTAAATCTACGGGATCTACAGCTTCATTTGTTTCAGAGATCTATAGGTTCTACATATTCTACTGAGAAACATGTTCCACAGATCTGCAGGTTTTACTGAGAAATGAATATTCCACAGATCTATGTTCAATTGATTTATAGAACTATAAATCTACCGGATCTACAGATAGATATGCCTTTATTGTCATTAAAACATTACATTGCAACGGAATTGGAGAGAGCTCTGCGGCAAACATCTGCAGACACACAAGGTCACATTTGACTATGTTACGCACAGGAGAACGTGCACTACAAAAACATGAAGGTCCGGGTTATAGATACAATTCAAAGCCAATAAAAAAACCATTTCAGATTCAAGGTTGATTTCTGAATCATAATCAATCATGACAGTGACTGAGAACAATCATTCCTGATCGTGTGAAGAAGTGTGGACATCTCCTTTAGCCCCACAGAAAAGTCTAACCATCGGAGCCAGCCATCTGCTTCCCGATGTTGTCCGTCTGTCCTCTGTCCTTCCTCAGTGTGGTCTGAGATGTTACTGTTCAGTCTCTCAATCACTGATGTCATGAGGTTCTACTGAGCAATATGTTCCAAAAATCTGTAGGTTCCATTGATTGACTTTTTCTACAGATCTCAAGGTTCTACTGAGCAACATGTTCCACAGATCCGCAAGTTCTACTGAGCAACATGTTCCACAGATCCGCAAGTTCTACTGAGCAACATGTTCCACAGATCCGCAAGTTCTACTCAGCAACATGTTCCACAGATTGGCAAGTTCTAGTGAGCAACATGTTCTACAGCTCTTCATGTCTACCTTGTGGATAAATGCTTTGATAGAGGAGGACATATTTATCCTGCTGAAGTGGATGTGACCGGAATAAAAAGATACAAAAGAAAAGCTCTTTCAACTGTTGAGAGGTTTGAAAGTACAGTACCTTCATTTTTTCAAAGTTCATTTTGTTTTGTTCTGAACTGAAAGAAAAAAACACTTTCCCCAAAGCACCAACACGTTGTAACAAAGTGCTGGAAAGAAAAATGGCATCAACACTTTCTAATTTTTTCTTGTTTTTTTTTAAACTTTAATTTTGCAGTTTATCCTGAACATTGCACGTGAAACCACCAAAGCAGAGAAGAACTTGTGCGAATGAGATTTATTCAGCTTTAGAAACAGAGCAAAGATTGATTGTGTATAAACTCATTCCCAACAGATTACGACAACAACATTAGCGATTCACCTCGACTTGACAAACATCCAGAATTACAAATGAACCTGAGATTGGGAAAATCACAACCTGAGGCCTAAAACAAAACCAAGAAGAGCATCGACATTTACACATTCACGACCACAATTGTCTTCCGCTAATTTTTTGTGATTCTGGAATGATCCGTTAACACATTTAAAAGCACAAAAAGAGTGTGTGTCTTTAAGAACGGCACAAACAAATCTGATTTACAAATACAGTCTTGCAGGCATTTTCCTTATAAACAGCATATATTTATAGCGTCCGCAGGCGGATTGGCGTAAAAACACACTTCCCTTCACATCACACAGATTATATTGTACAAAAACAAATTGGCTGAAAACCGAAAGAGCAGCAAGCATATGAAAGCAGGAAGATAATACATAATAGAGATGCAAACCCAGGACATTTTCCATACAATACAAAAGCAATTGCGGACAAAAGAAAGGAGAGTGTACGGCCAAACACGTCTGCGGACTTCTGAAATCATCGGCAGAATAAAATAATAGCAGACGTGCTCAGAAACGGAAATAAACGGCCACTAAGACACAACATAATTGAACAAGATCTGTAAACAATACTCTGACATTTCCAAGATTCGACAAAAGCCAAAAGGGCCATGTCAGGTTCTATGTCTTTTCAAATCTTATCTTGCTTTTACGCTAGATGGATCTTGCCATCCTGAAACTTAAAAGTAAAAGACTTCACCACGGGTTTGTGTAATCAGAGGAATCGGCGAAAAGCCCAAATTTTTCACTCTACGTTCCGTCTACCGTCTCTCTCTTAACGTCTTCTGTCTTCCTCCTTCTAACTAAAATTCTCCCAGACTCCCGTTTATTAGAGACATATAAGAAATGTTTATTGAGAAAGTTAAAACTGTGAAAAGCGCCTTACAAACGCTCAGAACTTGAACTATTAAAAAGCCTTAAACCGTAGCAAAATTCAGCATTAGCGAATCACAGCGCGACACATCAGAAAGTGCTAGAGATAAAACAGAGTTCCTCCCTCGCCGTCACATAGGAACCGTCAAGGTTTTCTCACATTCGGATGTGACGCACATTTAAACCGAAAGTTAGAAAGTCCAGGAGTTAACGGTTTAAACTCAGATAATGAGTTCGGCAAAAGGGGCCTTTGTTCGCGATTTTTCACAGGCCCTGAATCACGCACATACATAGACAATGCATTTACATACAGATAATAAGATAGAAGATGATAAGAAATCAATTCATTAATGCATTGAAAGCTTAATAAACTCAACAGGCCAGTTCTTTTTTTTCACGAAAACATCAAATCTCTTCCGCCATCAAGTTTTGTGTGTCTTCTATATTGGAGCCACAGTCTCTTCGTACTGGTTTATCGGCACTAACCTTGCGGCCAGCAGCAGGAGAAGGCCGGTGGTGACCTCCAGAAGAACGGAGAGCCAGGCCAGGCCCATGGACCAGCCGAAGGACGTGTGCACCTCGGCCATCTCCTCCGGGCCCATCCGCTTTTCGGTTTCCTCCAGGGCCGTCTGGGAATACCTGATGTACAGACTCACCCCAGAGAGCGTGAGGAGACCTGCACATACACATGCACCGGCACGTATGAGCGCACGCAATTAAGCCTCATTTACACAGCCTCGTGATGTTCAAATTTGGTGACAGGACATTCTCGACGTTGCTTGTGCTCTGCAGACAGATGGATGCTCTGAATTGTAGTCTCCTGATCATCTCGTGTGTGTGTGTGTGTGTGTGTGTGTGTGTGTGTGTGTGTGTGTGTGTGTGTGTGTGAAGAATGATGCCAAGGTTTTGGCCGCAGGATTGAGAAGTTTGCTATTCTGCTTTATGAGGAACTTTTGTTTTCCTGGACTTGTGTTTGAGGTCAAAGATCACGCCATGAGGGGAAAGCAAGGAAGGAAAAGGGAGATAATGATGTATATATATAGAGAGAGAGGGGGGGGGNNNNGGGGGGGGTAGAGAGAGAGAGGGAGAAAGAGAGAGATAGAGAGAGAGATGGAGATGATGAGAGGGTTAGAGAGAAGATGGAGATGGTGAAAGGGTGAGAGAGAGAGATATGGAGACGGTGAGATGGTGAGAGAGATGAAGAGAGTGAAAGAGAGAGAGAGGTAGAGAAAGAAAGAAAGAAAGAAAGAAAGAAAGAAAGAAAGAAAGAAAGAAAGAAAGAAAGAAAGAAAGAGAGAGAAATGACAAACCAAGACTAACCGATGGAGAAAGAGTTCAAGATAGGGAACCAAGAAAAAGGCAAATAAATAGAGAAAGAAAAAATCGTGTGTGTATGGTGGATGAGGTTTAGTAAATGTAAAAACTGCCTTGTTGTGTGTTTCTCAGATTAAACAGTGTCATTATTAGCCGACACTCATTACAGTGGAACATGGTGAAGTGGATTTGCTGCAGCTAAAACACTTTTAATTAAAATCTGACAACTTCAGAATGCATTTTCTCATCAGCCTCAACGTGCACATAAAAATAAATGACAATAAACACAGAGAGAGAGAGAGAGAGAGAGAGGGAGAGAGGGAGAGAGTTAGAGTGATGGAAACATGGAAAAGATGGAGAAAGTGATAAACTGAGATACTTAGAGGGTGGGAGAATTAAAGAGTTAGAGAAAGGAGAGAGCATTAGAGAAAGGGAGTAGTACAGAGTAAGTGAGTGAGTGAGAGGGAGGGAGGAAGGGACGGAGAGAGAGAGAGAGACAGACAGAGCGAGCAAGAGAGAGAGTGAGCGAAAGAGAGCGAGAGCACAATAGAGAGAGAAAGAAAGAGAGAAAGGAGTGAGTGAGAGTGAGAAGGGACGGAGACAGCAAGAGAGAGAGAGAAGGGATGGAGAGAGAGAGAGCGAGCAAGAGAGAGAGCGAGAACAAGAGAGAGAGAGTGAAAGAGAGCAAGATATATATATATATAAAGAGAGAGAGAGAGAGAGAGAGAGCAGCAGCCTCCTCCAAAAATCACGAGCTCTTATTGATGCAGTAGTTTAAATGAATGGAAATGAAGAACATGAGATGATGTTCCCAGATGATGAACGCTCCTTCAAAAACAGACCCGTGCGCTTCACTCACCACACGTCTAAGTGATAGTGATGACACGGCTGATGATGACTAAGTCTGGAGAGGATAAATATGTCTGCATCTGTTACGGCAGAGCAGACGATGCTTCAGTTAAAATAGATGTGTTGAATTTAACACAGCGCACATTCTCACTCATGAACTTCTTCAGACATCTTTATTCTTCACGGCTCCTATCAAGAGACATTCAACTGGATGGATTATTTTTTACAAGGCGTGTGCTGCTCTTAGAACTACGTGATAAACACAACGACTCGCCTCAATTATTGCCGTCAAAACTGGTCACATGCTCTTCAGCTCCTTTATTGATGTTGATTTAAGACTTTTCCAAACCAAGCAGAATAACAGAAATTGAGACACTATAAAAGATAAAATGCTGCATTTATGCGGATATAAGCACCCTCTGATTTTTTCAAGCACTAAATAAAAATTCCATTAATAGGCATTGGCTTATTTTCTTTGTTTTCTGACTCTCCAGAAACCTAAAATTATAGCAAAATTTCTATTTAAATTAATTTATAAAGCGTTACATTATGTCTAAATGTTGTATAATATATAATAGTATACTTGTATAGTATATAATAGAATGTATATTTGCTATTGCTATGTATTGCTATGTGTAATAAACGTCAATAAATGAGCGTATTCTAATTTTTCACAAGTTCAAATAGACAGAGGTTTAATTACCCATGGTTATGTATTTAATGAATGTATTTTTATTTCTTTCAGTGTTATTTAGCCACTGCCAAGTGTCACTGTGTGGATGAGGTTTTGTTATTCATGAAAATGTGTTATTTATATATTTATAAATGCAGTTGCTTATGTGAGGAACAGTAGATTAGTGTTGCGCCATGGATAAGGTTTCTGTTTTTAAGCCAATAAAAGCTTATATGCCTGTCTGCCTCCGGACCATTATTTAAAAAAAGAAAAGAGGACACAACGCAGAAACGCACTGCTACATTTAAGATTGCGTATTTCCATTTATTTGTGATAGCTCCTGGCTTTAAATGTGGATAAAATTGGTGCTAAAATTCACACGCAAATAAACACCCCTCAAGTTTTTGAGCAAATTGAAAAAAGGGCTTTTTTGATTTGTGTTAATATTGTATTCAAAACTATAGAAAAGTAATACAATAAAATGCAAAACAGTAGATTCCTGCAAATTGGAACACAGGTTAATCAGTCCACCACGCCTGAATTCATCAGAACAACAGTTTCCGCTTCTTGTAGAATACTGATTTGGAATCAGTACAGTGCAACTAAGTTCCGTCAGTACAAAATGAACAAATCATTCTGACGTGACTCAACATCCATTGTTACTGAAATTGCTGAAAAACGCAAAGCATTAAAAGCTTCATCGTGGTTTTTAACTCTGTGTAGCCAAGTAGTAAAAGTTCTGTGTCCGTTCTTCTCAGTTCTGAAATTCACTTTCATGTTACGTATACTGTAATTTGTCTAATTTGACTGTCATTTTTGGACAAGTCGAGACAAAATGACCTTGAATGAGAAGTTCAACTCTCTACCCACATTTGTTTGGCCAGTTCATGAAACAATGAGGTTCTGGTGAGTGATCGGCGTTCTGGGATTGATTAGCCGTCTCTTAAATCCATTCTGCTTTCAGGATTAGCGCCTGAGGCGTGCGCTCGGTTGTTAAAATCAGTCTGATCTGAGGTAAACACTCATTCTCATGGGACTCGGCTAGGGCTGCTGGGTAAAGTGTGATTTTCAACTGCTATCTGCCATTGTAGATCTATTTAATCATGTAGCTATTGAATTTGTTAAACTTTTAACATGTTAACATTTTAAACTTTTATGGTGTTTGACGCCAGTGTTGGGCAAGCTACTTGTAAAATGTAGTGAGCTAAGCTACCTAACCTGCAATAAATGTAGCTTTACTGTAGAGTAGTAACTACTGGAAAATGTTGCAAAGCTAATCTATAACAACATGGCAAAAGTAGCTTAACTACATTTCAAGCTACTTTTATACATTTATGTGTTGAGATTCATTTTAAGTCAGTGCATCATCAATCATTAAAACTGCAGGAATGAAACACAGAAATAACCATTCAATGTAATTCTTCACTGTATTTTAAAACGCCAAACAGTCTATTGTATCAAATAGGACAAAAACAACAATAATTAACATGTTAATTAAAATGTATTATAATGTAATTAATTATAATGTAATAATCACGCAATAAAACAGGTGATAACAGAGAAGAACTTCTTTCTTCTTGTTTACTTTTTTAGTAAATAAGCTTACTTGAACTCTAATGTAACTCTAACTAAATTTTGGAAATTACATATTATGATGTACAATTAAATCTACTGTACATTTGAGCTGCGATTTGGATGACATTTTATATTTTTACTGACACAAGAAAGAGTACTGGCAATTTCAGATTTCCACTTCAACTTCAAAGCAATCAAATGAACCTTAAAACATTCAAATAATTTCAATTCGGATTTTTGTATAATAAATATATTATAAATACATTGTACCAAACTCCTCCATTTTTTAGCTTTTGGTATTATTTATGAAAATCAGTATACTTAGTATCACTTAAAATATATCACGTAATAAATTCGAAATTTTTCTCAATATTTATCTGGGTGTCATCTTAAAACACTTGGTGAAAAGAAAATGTAAATCATGTATCAATCCTAAATGTAAAAACACAGAAATAGAATCAAGCCTCTAAAACAGTTTTCCCTCACTCCTCCAGTCGAATGGCACAAATGGGCGATTCTTACACGACTGTGGATGTGCGTGGTTTAGTTTACTGAGCTCTGCAATCTCCACTATTACTGAAATGTTGCCAGAAAGCTATTTGAATCCAAATGTAAAATGTAGTTAAGCTAATAGCTACTGCCCAACACTGGTTGACGTCATAGTAGAAACTCCTACTCTGAATTTGACCCATCCACAGAGAAAATGGACTTCAATTTGAGCGAAAGGAGAAAGGGTTAAACTTACTGCACAGGAGAAAATACGAAGCCGATCCGATCAGTAGTGTCCAACTTCTGGCCAGAGAACTAACAAGACCACAGATTCCTCCAAACACCAGCATCACCAGACTCAGCGGCAGCAGGACGGAGATCATGTTGTGCATCACTGAGAGGAAACCATTACACGCTTCAGAATTCTTCAAATCACTGTGTATTCAAACGTTTTCAAATACACTCACTTTCCATCTGCCTCTCTGGCTCTGAATATCGGGAAGCATTTCTGCGGCTCGGGTCATCTATGAAACAAGGCAGAAGAAGATTTGCGTTCCACAGTGAGTCAGAAAAACGGCACAAATAAGGATGAAAAAGTAACTGCAAAAATCTTTGTCAATATGCTTTAATGATGTAAAGCTGATTGGTAGCCATAGCAACCACGTTAAACTCATATAATGTCGCTTTACTATGGTGTGATGACAAGTCACTCTATTACAGGGCTTAATTATGAATGTTTTAAAGTACACAAATAAGTTTCACATCCGTTCATGAAAAACATTTTATACTCACAAGACTGAAAATTAAAAAACATTGATATTTTCCTCAAACCAAAGCAGGAATGGCAAAACATGGGTATGTTTTCAGTCAGAAAAGAAGTTTAAAACCAATACGACATTGATAACAAAGAATATTTAATTCAGGCGCGTTCCTTTTGCGCACGTGACGTGGGAACACGTTAGCGCGCTCGTAAATAAAACGATACATTTGTCGGTTTGATGTATTTGAGCACATGTCGCAAATGCACACAAACTAGTTGAAATATATAAGAACAAAGTGCCATTTATACAAGAGTAAAATATGTTTTACCGTCCGGAACTCCCCAGAGTCCAGAGTTGGTGCGCGCGTGCTCCGTGTAGTTCCCGCGCGTGTCTTCTATGATGTACCAGTACTCGCTCCCGATGGACATCGCTAAACTGCCGAAACTGAGCACACCAGTTAAACCTCCACTCACGACCACCGAACCGAATGTGATTTTCATACCGGACGCGAAAATATTCTAGTTTGGTTCCACGAAAACCAAAAAAAAAGCATCTCAAACCATCTGACGGAACCACGCGGCGCGCATCGACCAGAACCTGAGAGCTGAAGGATGGACGATGTGGAATAAACCAGACACTTTTCAAAAGCTGGTTAGAAAACAATCGAGTGATGTTGATCCTCGAAGAGAGAAAAAAAGTGCTGCTCGGAGTTTTATTTAACCCGTCCAGCTGGCGCGCGCGCGCGATGACGCACAGCTCTGACGTGACATCACCATCACAATAACCACCATCATAAAGTACAGACTTATTGTGTTAAAATGCTTCCAAAATCAACAGGCCGCTCTTTATCTAAGTGTTTCTTTAACATTTTAAATTAAATGGACTACAAACTCCAGTTCAAAAAAACGTAAGATTAACAGAAATATGGTGATGTCACAAACTAACAATATATTCCTGGTGTGACATAAGCATTGGTCGAGAAAGATCGAAATATCTGTGTTTAGAAAATTTGCAAATCTGCTACCTTTAAGAATAAATGTGGTGTCATATTTATCTATAGAACAGGAAATTATAAGATAATGTACTGTTGTAATATTCAATTAAATGCTTTGAATGTTCATGTGTCAAAATGTATAATTTTTAAATGTTTTTAAATGATAAGCAATATGCTTTTGAGCACAAAAATATACAACAGTACTAGAATACCAAATGGACTGTTTTGAAAATGCATGCACATGTAAAAACATGTATGGGAAAAATACAGAAAACAAATAAACGTTAAATGTTTTTTATTGGCAACGGGTCTACTTATTAAGCGCTGATGCTTAAATAAATACTCTGAAAGTAGATTAAATGTGTAAAAAGTTGTTACAGAAAATTAAAAATAAACAGAAACAAGAGAAAATAGGGGGAAAAAAAGTCCGTCAAGAAGCATCTTCATTCCTCGCCCATCGCCGTCTTAATGATCTCGGCTCTCTTGTGCACCACTGCCGCTTCAAACTCATCGATAGCTTTGCCACAAGACTTTTTCTGAAAGAGAGAACGTTTCTGGCTTGATTCAGGCTCTGAGCAAGTGTGAAGTACCACACTAGAAAACCACACTTCAACTACTGAGACAGAAAAGAATGATGATGAGGGGAATTCAAAACCACAAAAAAGTAAAAACGGTTAAATTACAGTGTATTGCTTTCTTACTAATATCATATATATTTTTAAATCTTATATTTAAATACAATACAGTATATATAAACACATTAATCGGTAGAATTTTACATTTTTATATGTGAGCAAACACTCGAGCTGGAGAAGTAGCTGCTGGATGGAGTAGTGAGCAGTGACGTGACATCATAGCGTAACCCCGCCCCCAACACACCCCCTTCTCTCACGCAAAATAACTATGCTGTCGTATCTTCACATAATTTACCCAGTTTGTATACAGAAAATGTATATTTTTTATATATATACACACACACACACACACACATTATTATATAAGATCGTATATTTTATACATATTTACACTCCTCTCTGTGATTGGTCACCAATTCAGGGGGTGTGTCTTGCCTTCAGGTTTCAGAAATAAAATGTTCATTTTCAAAATGAAAAAGTGATTCTAAAACATCTGACATTGCTATTTGTAAAAGTTAGCATTACTATTTACTAATTACTAATTACTAATATTATTATGCTACAATAATATGGGATGGAATTTAAAGGGTTGAAACCACTTAAGCACCATTTTATTTATTTTAAATGTGTAAATTAAACCAATTAAAATGTTTCTATAATAGTAATATTGTCACTGTAATATTTCAGTACTCAGCCTGACACACAACATCAGTGTCTGATAATCCTGTGGAATTTGCGGATTTTATTAGCTACAAAAGTAACAATTTTATCCTTATCCATAATCTGTCAACTCTGATCAAACTCGTCTGATCACAAGCTTCACGTGACGAAGGCTTAATTTTTCACTCACAATAAAAAACTTCTGTTTCTCTTTCTGCAGCTTCAGGAACTCCTCCACAGTCAGAGACTCCAGAGGCTTTTTCAGCAAGATAAAGTCGCATTTTGGCGAGTGCTTCTTATGTTCGCTCCTAAAAAGACACAAAAAAATAGAAAACGTCAGGCGTCAGCAAAAACACAGGAAGATGGAAAAGTAATTTTTGTGAATTGGCAGTTGCATTGCTAGCAATTCTACTATATACAGTTTGAGGGCCCTACATTTGAATTAGATTAATTCCTAAAATTATTAGAATAATTCTAAATTCAGAAACAGACAAAACTGAAACCTGATGCCAAATAGGGTGCAAGACAAAAACCTGCCAATAGAAGTCGGGGGTAGGGGCAACTGCTCAATGGGTGGGGGCTAAACGTGCAGTTACATCATTCACGATAAAACAAAGTTACTATTTATAACTTTTCTTTTTCAAAGAATTGAGGTCAACAGAAGGAATTTTCCGTGCTTGCCCAACAAGTAATAGTTTTTCAATAGCAAATAGTATATTTTCAGTTATGGAAGTTTAGGTAAATTGTTTCAGTCTTGCATTAACTCAGCTGAACCTGATTGAAAGGCTTCATTACAAAATTGATCTGCATTTATGTTTAAGTTTTGTCCCATTCTATGCAAAATGGGAGAACATTCTGGGCAAAATTGGCGCCGTGCTGTGTACGTGTTCGTTTAAAGTGTGCCAGCATGTAAAGAGACAGACAAAAATCGGACAGAAAAACTAAATTATTAAGCGCTGTTGTATTCAGTCCAAGGTCCGGAAAAGTAACAGTCGAATTCCAACTTAAAAACTGCAATGTGAAGGGCGCGTTGTCAGTATAGATACCACATGCTTATATAAGAATCTGTCTCACTGCTTCATAAATGTGAGGTTTGTAAGACCCAAAACAACTTCAAATAGTTCACCTCCTTTAGAGATAACTTGATTTCCCTCATCCCTATGTTTAAATGCTGAAACAATCAAACACACATTCACTACATGTTGTACCACGTATAATACCTATGTGACGAAAAAAATTTGAATTAGAAATGTTTTCATCATAAAAAAAAAAAAAATCGGAGAAAGATCATACATTGTGAATTGTCGGTGCTATCGATGAAATGAATTTGGCCTTTTACTATTTATAGTACCATTTCAATTCGTCTGGCAGCGGTGGACTCAGAATATAGTCGTTGGCTTATTTTCTAGATTATTTCATCCTATCGAGTCCCTTCAAACAGAGCAGTCACCACTTCACTCACACACACTTCTATTTCAGCATCAGAGAAAGGTTTCTTGTGATTTCCCAGGACCCATGTGAGGCTTCCGTCGTCCACTTCAGTTGAGTGTGTGGCTGGTCTAACTTATACACTGCTGGTCGCTTCATGGAATGATTTCAGTTGGTTTATTTTCGTGGTCCTTATCTGTGTTCGGGGGGTCATTTTGTTAACCTCCTAGATAAATGATATATGTTTTTAAAGACGTGACGTGTGCGTTCTCCATTGAAAACTCATTTGAATTATAATCACAAGAGTAGCGTGTTGGATTTGGCGTAGCAAATTTAACCCTGCCGGGGTCCGGATGGCCTATACGGTATGTGTACATACATTAGAGATGCACGATTAATCGTTAAAAGATCGCGATCTCAATTCCACCCCACTCGCGATCTTAATCCAGCATTTATACGATTCTGCCGAACTCTCTGATCTATGACATGGGGTCTCTCTGCACACTAAATTATTTAAATACTTTTAAAAGTAAAAATGATCTCACATTACTTCTGTCGTATTTTGGGGCGCCGCACTAATTTAATGTTAGAAACGCTGCACTGTCCCAGGTTTTGCGCAGCGGTAATGTGGGCTAATTATTTACAATTAAACAGTGGATGTTGAGTCGTGTGGCAGTCGAGTTGGAAAAGTCGAGAAAGAAAATAAACAGGGAGTGAGAGTCATTAAACGTGACACTAAAGTTTTAGTACCTGAAAAAGGATTTTATTCTGAAGTGTGTGTGTTTTACTGTGGTTTCAAACCAGAAGGCGACACTCAGCAAACCATATATAACATCTCCAGTTAAGGACAAAACTGCTACTAAATGATCATTGTTTGAAAAGTATTTCAATAGTGCTTTTAAACAGAGCTAATACATTTGTCCTCAACTGTACAAAATACTGTAATTTGGAATGTTTATTTTTATTACGTTTAATGGTGACATTGTTTTAATCACAACATTACTTTTACATTGCATTATATTTTTCATTCCGTTTATTTAATGATAAAGTAAAGAGTAATGCATCATTAACCTGATTTTCAGGGTTAAATATTTAAAATAATAAAATATCCTGAAAATCGCGATTCTCATTTTATCCAAAATAGTGCAGCTCTAACATGTATGTATGTACATGTATGGTTATAATATTTGTACTATATACATAGTTATTAATAGGTACACTGTGTTCTAAATATGTATTAATATGTATGCACTGTGTGCATGAGGTAGTGTGTGTTTACATTTCCCTTCTGTCTTATTTCACTGTGTAATTTGGCATCTTAATTTCGGAATGACAATAAAGGTGATCTTATCTTGTCAAGCTGCTTTCGAGGGCCCCCGAAGTTCACAGGGGACCCCACTATCATCCTTAGCACGCGTAAACTTCCGAATTTTGATCAGAAATGTTCGGGACGTGTGTGGAAGATGATGAGAGGATGAGATGATAAGATGGACTCACACAGGATCGTCTTCTGGTTCCCATCCCTCCAGCTCCTTCAGACAGAAGAAACACTGCGCTATGTCGGGGCTGTTGTCGGACGGTGTGTGGATGAAGCCAGCTTTCGCCATCTAAACCGGATTTGACATGCAAGAAAATACGTTAAAGAATGAAACGGGTGTCGAAAGTTTCCGAGTGTGCTACTCACGTTTACCGGAGTGCAAATGCAGCTTTCTTCAAACGGCCAACCGACGAACGTCAGCAGTCTGTTTTCGTACATGAACATTTTAAGTTGATCGTCACTACTCTGATCCATAATAGAATCGCACAACTAGCAAGGGATTTCAACAGAAATGACACGAAGAGAGTTTTCCGTCGATGCTTCCGGATACCGATTTGAATGTTGAGCGCAAGCTGTGATTGGCTAGGGGATTTGGCGCATGCGCAGACGGGGATAGAGCAATCGCTGTATAACGGTCATAGAGCTTCAAGTAAATATTTATTTTGTATCGTATGCATATACCGAAAACGTTTCACGCTATAATATTTAACATGCCTGAAAAGACACCTCTGCATTATGGTATGCATATTATTAAAATATGTCAAGTTTAAATATTTAACGTTTTAACAAGTAAAAAAAAGTTTATCTTGTTAATTACGGTATTCATTAGGAAATTAATAATCAAAAAAATTAAATAAGATTTTGTATCCTTTTTTTTTTTGTTTTTTTTTTTAGTCAGTGGTGCCAGTTTCCAAAATTATGTCTTTATTCTGACAATAATGGTTTTATCTTATCGACTTAAGCTTGTTAATTCTGTCTTAAAAAACACCCTGAGCTTTCACTGCTGGCTACAACAAACACTTTGGTTAAAAAAAAACATGAACATAGAAAACACTGCGGGTCACACTTTCTTCTCTATCCAATTAATATCAGAACAGCACAACACTGTAGTGTAGAATATTTAGCCATTTGACAAACGGTAATTTAAAATGACAAAACCGCTTTAAACATGTTATTTGGCTTTAGAAACAACATAAATTAATCTTAAATAAATAAATACATACATAAAAATATTGGCAATAGAATGAATTTATTTTAGGGACAGTAATTGCTGTTTTGTAAAGATGAATCCATAATTTTGTCCAAACTAAACAATCATAATCAGGTTAAACAAACCAAAAAAAGCATTACATTTTATATTACAAACACTGCAGTCTGTAACTCCAAGCATGAAGTAATCTTCATCTGAGCTTACAGAAATGGAAGAACATGATAAGATAAGATAAACAGGAAAGACAAGGTGGATAAAAAAGGGGGGATATGCTAAATATAAGAACATTTGTAGCTTTAATCACCAATGTAATTTTTATAATAACCTTTTAAAAAGATCTCAAAGTTTATTACTATACCCAAGTGTTTATACTGCACTATTACTGTGAGCTTAGTAGTAATGTTTACGTTCGTTATTGAATTAGTCTGACTTGGAAAATGGTCCATGGATGGTACCAACACGTGTGTGTAATACTGATTCTATTAAAACACTAATAGATGGGAAAAGAGAAAATCACAATTAAACAGTATCCATACGATTCTCCACAGTAATTCCCAGCATTCAACATGCACGAGTCAGTTCTCAGAATGTCCACACGGTGTCAGTATTCCCAGAGGGAAGAGCTGTCCGGGGTCTCTCCGTCTCCTTTCAGATTACCACCTTGGTCTCCCCGCAGATATTTGCCGGTTTTCCCTCGTATTGCTATCCGTCCTTGCTCCAGGAACTCGAAGCAGAAGTCTTCCGGCGTGTCTCCATCAGAGCAGACCAAACCATTGCTGGACACGTACCAGAACTTTCCTCCAGTTCCTGTGAAACGTAACAGTATTTAAACAAGTGTGTTCATGGTCCCAAATTAATCTCTTTAACTACCAAAAGCATTTTAAGGCAATTTGGTTTAAATGATCCACTCAGTCAGTTTCTAGCTCAGATGTGTTATTTTATTGCAACCATTTTAACGTCAAAGCAAAGTAACCATATTAAAGTTCACTAAAGGTCAAAGCAGAGTAACCATATTAAAGGTCACTAAAAGTCAAAGCAGAGTAACCATATAAAAGGTCAATTAAGGTCAAAGCAGAGTAACCTAAAAAAAGGTCACTAAAGATCAAAGCAAAGTAACCATATTAAAGTCACTAAAGGTCAAAGCGGAGTAACCATATTAAAGGTCAATAAAGGTCAAAGCAAGGTAACCATATTAAAAGTCAATAAAGGTCAAAGCAGAGTAACCATATTAAAGGTCACCAAAGGCCAAAGCAGAGTAACCATATTAAAGGTCACTAAAGGTCAAAGCAGAGTAACCATATTGAAGGTCACTAAAGGTCAAAGCGGAGTAACCATATTAAAGATTAATAAAGGTCAAAGCAGAAAAACCATATTAAAGGTCACGAAAGGTCACAGCAGAACGGAAGTCACCTTTAATGTGATAGGCCCCATTGCTGAAGCTCAGCGTGAATATATCATAAACGGAGCGGTTGGCGTCGAGCGTGTTGGAGTTCTTGTGATGGCAGACGAAGCCGTTCTCCCCCCGCAGGATCAGGATGGGCCTGTTGATCAGTTTCAGGAGCAGCTTCTCGTCCTCGGCTGCAGAGAAACGAAGGGTGTTTGAGTTTCTGACGGGATCTCGCTGGGTTTCCTGATGGCGCTCACCCACAGAGTCGCTGACCGCCGCAAGCTGCCCGTTCTTCTTGGTGCAAACATATTTGCCGTTGCTGGCACGGAGAGCCACGCGTGGACCCAGCCACATGATGTCGAACATGGTGTTGGCACCTCTATGTGGAAAGTTCAAGTTCAAGTTTATTTATATAGCGCTTTTTTATTTAAGACCAACGCAAAGCTACGCAAAAAGACTTGTAACTAAAATCTTTTTGAATAAAGAAATCTCCTATTATGTCCGGGTCAAGTTTAAAAATATTTTTAAATTACTCAAGTTTTTTCTTTCACTTTGAAACTTCTGCTTGGCTTATTTGATGTAATTATCATATAAAAACTATACGTATATATGTTCACATATTTGTAACACCACAAATGTTTATGTTACAAAGATACTGTTCGGGTCAAATTGACCCATGTTAAAATCTTAAAAAATTACTTAAAAGTATTTTTTACTTTAAAGTATCAATACTTAAAACTACTTTGAAACTTCTCCTGCTTGTCATAGTTAGTGTAATCTACATTAAAACAAAAAATGGTTCTATTAAAATATTTGTAACGCCCGCTACATGTTTTTGTTACAAAGATAACGTTTGGAATGGAAGCTAAAAATAGTCTGAAAGTTCAAATAGTATTTGTTTCTTTGCAAAAATGTGACATAATACACCAAAGTCTCTCTCACACACACACACACACACACACACACACACACACACACACACACACACACACAGTTTTGGGGAACTTTTTGGTTTCTGACACTTATATGCATAATAATAAAATAATAAATAGTAAAAAATTGTTCCGGGGTCATAATAAAAGTTCCGGGGTCAGATTGACAAGCTTTATTGATGTTCCTCTGAAACGAACATAACAACACAA
Source organism: Paedocypris micromegethes (assembly GCA_028031935.1). NCBI lineage: Eukaryota > Metazoa > Chordata > Actinopteri > Cypriniformes > Paedocypris > Paedocypris micromegethes. The sequence goes on along the minus strand of CM051500.1, from coordinate 3,937,072 downwards.
ACTTAAAGAATAAAGTTTATAACATCAACCAATAACAACAAGAATTTAAAGAATTCTGCTTCGATCTAAATCGACTTTAAATTCCCTTTTCTTTGGGCTAAAAATGACTCAATTGACTGTACGTGACTGTAAATACGACTTAGGTGTGTATCAGAGCAAAACCAAAGCCAGATCTCAGAAGAACGGATTTGCAAGAGAAAGTGGGTTCACAAGTGCAGCGTGTTCCCTGTAATTCTCCCGTGTAAGACGTTTAGACTCTATCTGAGAGCTGAGGAAGACCACCAGCCCACCACAGGGAAGCTTAAGAGCCACACCCACTGTCCTCAAGAGGCTCAGTCATGAACCCTCCATCAAAGATCTATAGACGTACAAGTATGAGATGAAGCAGGAGAGGAGATCTTACACTTCTGTGGCGATCGACTGGATCCCTCCGTGAGCCACAAGCGTCCAGTAATTTCCTTCGTTCGTTCGGAACTTGCACTTCCTCGTGTCTTTATCAATCTCCATCTGAAACGTCTCCATGTCCGTCTCGTCGTCCTGATTGGCTGAGACATTCACACCTGTGAAAACATGTTTTTAAACAAAAATACCATGAAAATGTATGTACACTCAGACACACACACACACACACACACACACACACACACACACACACACACACACACACACACGCGCGCACACACACACAAACCAAAAGACCAAAGAGTGTTTTGGTATTTGATGGAATCGTTGGGAATATTTTGGGATTTTTATTTGATCCTCAATTTTAAGTGGGAAATATTTTTTTCTGTAAATATGTTTATGTAAATACACATTAAATACAGATATCAGAGGTGTAAAGAGTACCTGAAAACCATACATGAGTAAAAGTACAAACACCTTACTGTTTCAAGTCATCAATTTCAACAAGACTTGCATAAAAGTCGTGAGGAATCCCATAAAAAACATTACTTGTGGACTCAAAACACTTTGGAACGATCAAAAGCAAGAACCTCTTTTTTATGAGGCTTGATTTCCTATTAAAGAAATGAAATGTAACACCTCATAGTATACGGTAATTTGCTTGTCCTGGTTTTGAGTCATTTTTGGGACATTTCTACTTCGTAACCAGCTAAAGCAAAACGTGCTTCCATCCTTCAAGAAACAGCTGTGAAAAAATATACAAATTAAAAGTCATGCATTAAAATCTCCAAATAAATAGAAACATCTCACGTGCCACATAATATCTATACATCTCTAAACCAACAATGTGGTGTGAACTTCCCCGTGAGAAAAACCGATAGACGTGATTAACGACGACACGCTACAGAAAACCATGTTTGTTTAAGACTCACATCTATAGTTAATGGAGCCGAGCATGTGACTCCGGGGTCTTTACTTAAAACAACAGCAGCGCTGGTCTAGTCCATCATCAGTCACCACCACACAACTCCTTTACACAGTCATCTACAGTAGAAGCACATTATATGCTTTGCGATTTATCTTGATTAAAATATTAGACTATTATTGGATAATTCTGAATTTATTCTGAGGTTTTTCCTTATTGAGAGTTCTTGAAATACAAATGGGCAAAAAGACGGACAGACAGACAGTGAGACAGAAAGAGAAAGAAAGAGAGAAAGACAGACAGATAAACAGATTGATAGATAGGTAGGTAGGTAGGTAGGTAGGTAGACAGACAGACAGACAGACA
>CM051500.1:3924068-3935361 GCA_028031935.1 Paedocypris micromegethes | reverse complement strand
ATAGATAGATAAAAAGATAGACATATAAATATGGAAAGAAAAAGACAGAGAGACAGATATAGAATTATCAAAGCGCATTGATTGATTGACTTAATAAGCAACCTAATCCTAATAAGTCCATCATAATAAGCAACATACTTCCTCATCATTACGCCTCTGGATTAGCGCTCAGTGCATTAGCGTAAAGCCACTGGTGACTGAACCTTTCCCACTGGGGATAAAACCTTGTTTAAAGCGGTAAACCTCACGGCAGGCCGGGCCGGTGCTCTCCGATCCCCACCGGGTCTCTGGGGCGATTAGTCTGAGCAGACCTCATCACGCCACGAGTTAGTGCAGGAACGACTCGTTTGTTGCATTGGAAAATGTTGAAGAAATTGAAAAATCTCACTAATTCTCTGTACGATGGATCTTGCCGTCCCAAAACTTATTCTAGAAATAAAAGTTGTGTTGGTTTGTGAAACCAGATGAGTCTGGGAAGTGCCCAAATCTTTCTCTCTTCGTTTCATCTTTCCGAATCTGTCTACTCCCAGACCCCAGTTTATTCAGAATATAAAGCATAGGAAAGTTAGCATTAGCGAATCACAGCGCGTCACGTCAGAGTGCTAGAGAGTTTTCTCACAACCATCAAGGCTTTCTCACACATTCAAACAATGGACGCACACACATTTCACAGAAAGTTAGAATGTCCAGGTGTTAGAGGCAGTGTTCATTTTGTTGACAAAATATTTTCCTCATCGTCTTCGTTAACGACACTTTTTCCCTGACGAAAACGAAACAAGAACTATATAAAAACTCCCACTCAGGGACGAAAATAATAACTACATTTATTGACACTCGTCAACAAATAAAAACTAAACAAAAATGCCAGACTTCTTAGACATAGCAACTTGAGAAAACATTTAGCACTTATATTTTTGTTGAGTAAATCTATACTTTAATTTAGTCGACTAAAATGTTGTGGTATTTAGTCGACTAAAACTAGACTAAAACAAAAAAAATGTAAGATGACTAAATTGGGACTAAAAATAAACTGAGTCAAGACTATGACTAAAACTAAATTAAAAATCTGTCAAAATTAACACTGGTTAGAGGAGTTCAAAACTCAGACGGTTCAAACTCAGATCTGCAGAGAGGACTTTGTTTGCGCTTCTTTACAGGCTCCGAATTACGCATACACACAGACAATGCATATACATACAGAAACTAAGATAGAAAATTATAAGATATCAAGTAATTAAATCATTATGAATGCATTAAAAGCTTAACAAACTCAATTTAAACAAACACAGATGTACACACGTGTGTGTGTGAATGTGTGTGTGTGTGTGTGTCGGACTTGAGTGGACAAGGGTCAAAGTGTCTGCATCCGAAAATATCCTTTGATCATTTTTGTAATCCTTTAACAAGGCCGATCCAGCCCCCCACCCCCACCCCCCTCAAGCCCCTCCCCCTCACGACCTCTCCTAATTCACCGCACGCAAAGAGACACAAAGCTGCGCCGCGGGGCCAGTAAGAGGCTTTCTGGAGCAGTAAGTACAATCCTCCAGCCCCCCGGACCCCGAGATAGACGGGCACACAGTCGGGAGGCTGCAGTAATAGTCTTGTTCTGCAGGGTGCCAGAGGCATGCTGGGAAAGAAAGCGGGCCTATCAGCGAGTCCGTGGGCAGCGATCACACTCACATCAAATGCTTTTCTCCCCATCCGAGGGAAACTTCTCACGCTTGGACTGTTTTCTCAAATCATCGCTGCTCATCAGTGGACAACGCTATCGGGCTCTGTTTTTGAATGGAAATACTATTCCTAAAGGATTTGATAGATAGATAGACAGACAGACAGACAGACAGACAGACAGACAGATAGATAGATAGATAAATAGATAGAGAGATAGATAAGACTTTATTAATCCCATTAGGGAAAATCTTTGTGTTTCAGCAGCATCAAAAAACAGTAACGAAAGGGACAATTTGAAAGACAGCAGTGGAGGCAAAAATGCAAACATCAAAAAGAACAAAAGCAAGAAACGACAATAAATAGGTTGTGCAAAAATACAACTGTGCAAAAACAATGGTGCAATTGTGACGAGGTATATATATGATATGCACTTCCAAGTATTCCATAGTGCAATTTTGAGTGATAAAGATGTGTGTCACTGCATTACAGAGTTAAAGAGTCTTAACGCCGATAGACACATGACGGACGAAGACGGTAATGACGAAGAGCGAACAGTCTGGAATTTACGAATAAAGTTCACGTTGGGATCCAGATAAAGCGTGGAATGGGAGAGCAGGAGGAAAGCAGCTTCAGATGTTTGGGTTTCGGAGGATGGGACATCACAGCGCTGCACGGGGGTTTCATTTCTGCAGGCCGTTACACTTTATTTTCCAATTTCACGTCTGACTTTGCTTTAGTTTTGCACCAGAGAAAGACGAAGAGAGGCCAGCTGGGGCAGGACACTCTATCTCCTCTGTTGATCATTCCTCATCCACGGCATTGTGATTACAGAGCTCAATCCTCAACGCTTGCGAGTGACCTCACTCCCATCACCGAAAGCTCCTCTCAATTTACCAACCCATTTCTGTTGTGGAATGTAACAGTAGCCACCGACACGGGACGACAGAGAGAGAGAGAGAGCGAGAGAGAGAGAGAGAGAGAGAGAGAGGGAAAGACTGTCAAAACTAGGACAGGGAGATCACTGCATTTATTATCCGCAAAATCTATACTGCGCACACAGAAATGCACATATATTCACACATATATTTTGCACAAAATAGTCTTCCCTGAAAAGTCTTTTTCTGAGTGACACGCAAATCCATGAAACATCATTTTTTTTTAGAAATGTGCCCTTTTAATGAAATTGAAAAAAAAAAGTAAATGTAAAATTTAATTAATTGGTCGTATCACTTAAATGAGTACCGGCATATATGTACACACACATACACTATATTTATTTACAAAACCAAGACAAGTAGATCCTTGCATACTTGTTTTGTGAGTAGTATTTACAGTTAAAGAATAACTACGTACAGTATATAAATAATTATAAATAATTGTTTTAAATTTATAATAGTAAATATGTTTACCACCATAAAGTATAGAAAACTTTATAATTACAATATACACACACACACACACACACACACACCGGTATACATATATTATTTCTTCTAAATTTACTGTCTTTATCGTCCTGTTTCCTTTAGTTTGGTGCTGTAAAAACAAAGAAATTTCCCCTTGGTAATAATTTTGAATAATTACGGTAAGTCAAATCTATATATACATATTTTTACATGTCTCAAAACTATACTGCATATACATATGTATTTATGTATGTATTTATATTTAAATAATATAATGTAGCGTGAAAGTATAAATCTACATATGTATATAAATGAATATTTACATTTACACATGTGGAGAATTTTGTAGATTTTGTAGATTTACAAAAGTAAAAATCTAAAAAAGTTACTGTATTCACCTGAAATGCAATTGGACCACTGACGCTACTTTATTTTGTATCAACACATTAGCAGAAACTACAAAAACTAGCAGGCCTATACAGAAGCAGTAAAGTGAAGCCACTCATCCTTCTGCACTCAACCATCTCTCCTTTCCTCGCCAATTAAGCTCAGTGTTTTTCCACCTAATGAAGTTTGTCTCGTTTTCACCTGCTGGGCAAATTAAAAGTCCCCGGAGAACATTCCAGAGCCTGGAGGTGATGAAGAACATGGGAACCGCCTCGAGTTGTTCACGCCACACAGCCAGAAAAAGTCCGAGCACGACGATAACAAACGGCAAATCCCAGGCAAACCTCGCCAAGATGTTAATGGAGATACGTCAGAAAAAAACCCCCTCCAGGTTGTCAGAGCTTGTTATTGATCACAAGATCATCTGAGGGTTTGCGCTGCGTCCCGGGGTGAAAGGCCCGAGGCTTAATGAACTCCAGACCCGCCGAGCTGATTGGCAGACCTGTCTCCACTCATCTCTGGTTCCTTTCATCATGCCGAGACTCTCGGAAAGAAATTAACTGCTTCATCCATTAGCAGAATTGCTTTACTTAATTGCTTTTTGTGCGGAATGAATGTGCAATTGATGAGAAGAGATGTCTTTCCTTCATTAAGAACAAATGTTCCATCTGGTCCGTGTCATTTTCCTTGTCGTCTTTTCCACTCAAAAATTAAGCGCCTAGATTAGGAGACTCCACATTGTCTAATGTTGAGCGTGGTTTTTTTTATAACAGGAAATTAATAACTGGATGTTTCCCATCAGATTTGTCGAACTGCGTTTGTTTGGATGCATAGAAACGGACCAAACTTGAACGCAACGTGAATTCAATTCGAGAGGTCCGTTTACCAGAGCAATTCGAGAAGTTATAACCAGCCAATCAGCATCAGTGGGCGTGTCTTGGTACTGAATGGGCAGCGATGTCACTCAAAGTTCCGGAAAATAAACCATATTTATTTTCTGAAAATCTCCTTGTTGTTAGACAAGCATTAATGTTTCTTTTTGATGTCACACCCCTTCAAGTCACAGTGGACCCTCCCACAAATGCTGATTGGATGCTTCAGCCAACTCTCAAATTGACCACGAAACGACACGCAATTGCAAATTCAAACTCAGCATCTTTTCAATTTGTCCAGAATACTGTTCTTTAGCAAACAATATTCATTACTAAAAAAACATACTAGAATAGGTTCAAGAAGTCGAGAAACACCCGCACAAATGCACGAATAATCAAGTCTGATTCATCTTTCAACGCGGCCAACAAAGCCCTTTAAACTCCCACAATGCACCAGGTCTCGATTCAATGCGAGCTTGCGGCTGATTCGGTCTTGCTCGGCTCCTTTTTCTAAGGCACTTTCACCCTCCATTGTCTCCTTTCCACATCGGGCTTTTGCCTGTCGGGCCAGAACCCTTCCATTCCCAGAGGCCTCTCTGATTTGCGTCCCCATTGTGGCCCTGCGCACTGCGTCGTCCCCAGACAAAGAATGGAGGCGGAAGGCTTGTGTTTCTGAAAGCAGACTCCACCATCATTGAAATGCCCCTGTCCACTCAATTATTTATCACACCTCGCTACTAGTGTGTGCTTGTGCACGTGTGTCCATCACAGCAAATGCTGAGGACATGTCTTTGTGTCTGTATATACCGTAAATACGCAAATGTAAGCACTCCGCGAATGTACTCCCCCACCACAATTTTTCAAACGGCGTAAAAACTATGTCTTTTTTTTTTTTTTACATTTCTGGATAAATTACAGTAGATTATATTCTGTTGAAAAATACTTCTTTCTCTTTATTTACAAATCCACCTTGTGACTGATGTCGTTTTACTGGAGTAATAGATACAAATAATCTATTCTAGTGATCGTAACTGCAACTCCCACAATTCATTGGGATCGAGAAACCTTCCAGTCATTGAGCATTGAGAGCAGCTCAAGCCGCCATTATCAGAAGTATTTATAACAGATGGCAAAATGATTGTGGCTAAATATTGTGTTTTCTTGTGCATCAGACCAAGCGTTTTGATTGTGTCTGTTCCTTGGATTTTTTTAACTCCTTGCCCGTGTTTTTCATTTTCGACTGTTCGCTTTCTGCAATGGCGCTTTGGACTTTGTCTATAGCTGTTAGCGCTAAGCTACCCGGATGTAGTTTGTTCTGTTTGTTGTATTTATAGTTACTTTATATATAAGCCAATAAAAACTTATATATATTCTTAATTTCATTGTAACCATGTGTCGTAATGACAAAAAAGGCATTCTATTCTATTCTATTCTATTCTATTCTATTCTATTCTATGCATGTCTGCTTCCGGAACCATAATTTAAAGACGCCTGCATTAAGACGACGTGTTTTCGTTAATTTGTAATTGCTCCTGACTTGAAATATGGAAACATGTGCGCTTAATTTTACATGCACATTGGAAATCTGCGATTATAAGCATCCCAAGTTTTTGAGCTTCGAAAATGTGCAGAAAAGGGGTTCTTATATTCGCGTAAATACGGTATATACTGTATATAACAAGAGCACGACTCCAGGGGAATTATTCAGAAGGGTGAGATCTGCAGAGCAGCGATGGAGAGTTGTGAAAGGAGCGAGAGATGAATGAGCAGATCCATTACTGACCCGGCTTGCTTTCACTATGGATATTCAAAGTCGTTGGGTTCTTATATTCATTTATCAATGGCGGGAGGCTGAAAGTGCTTTGGCGTGAGCTGCGCTGGGGATAGCGGATAGCGTTACTCCATGCAAGATTTACAACAGCCGAGTCGGTGAAGACAAGGAACTGCAATTATGCAGCGTGTTCATTAAGTCAATCAAAATTCAGCAGCGTCTGAGGGTCCGACAGCGGTTTGATGACAATGAAACGCCGCTAATGAAATAACGTGCTACAGTGATGCGTTGGTATTTCACACTGGTAGTTAAGATCCTCGCCGCTAATCTGGTTACTCAACAGGTTTGAGATGTTCTGAAGAGTTATAATGAGGACGCAGCATCTGCTCCTCAAGGCGTCCGAGGAGACCGGACCAACGGCTTGACCGACCCACCGACCAGTTTAAGACGAGTTCATTCAGGAACTTTGCTCATTAAATCAACAGATTCATTACTGCGAGGACTTTGGGGGAAGTGGAAAGGCTTCTTGGAATTCTTCTCTCCGTTTGCTGCTAACGAAATTACGAGGAAGCCTGGTTTTGAACAAAAATGGTTTATGTGAAGAGTAAAAAGGGGCTGATTCTACTCATTAAATTTGATAAAATGTGGTTTCAAGGCCTTTTTAAAAATCCGTCAATTAATTTATTTTTTAAATGTTATTCATTTAATTTGCTGTTCAATCCTTTTTTCAATTGTGACAATTGATTAAAGTGTACATGTGTCTAAATATAGATTTACTTTACATGTTTGTGTAAGCACTTTGTATGTACCGTAAATGTTTACTTTATCTATTTATTTGTAAAGTACTAAAGTAACATTAGTACTAAAGTATTAACGTACTGTAAAGTACATATATATATATATGTGTATTTATGTATTATATTTATGTATTTATGTATTATATTTATGTGAAAATATACATATATATATCCATAAAGTATACAAATATTTAACTAAACTGTGCGCATAATACTTAGTATATAAAGCTAAAATAAGTATACAAATTTGTATAAAGTGTAAACATGTTAACATACATGTGTGTGTGTGTGTGTGTGCCTCTCATTCTCTCTCTCTCTATCACTCACTCTCCCTCATTACAGATTTGTACCCACACACAAACACACACACACACACACACACACACACACATATAAATTGTTGATGTTTCATATAATATATCGCGTATGCTAAATCAATATCTTTGTATTTGTATATTTTCTAGCATCACACATGTCATCCTCAACCAAATGCCATGTTTTTTTTTTTAATAAAAACATCTTACATAAATCTTTACGTCTGTTTTTTTCAGTATAGAATAAAGTGGGAAAAAAATGATTCGCTGTGGCGACCCCTGATAAGTAAAAAGCCGAAAGAGTGGAAGTAGCTTTACATCAATGTTTCCTCCATCCAGATGAATGGATGAAGTGGTGCTTCTGAAACAAAAAAAACACCAACCTTGTCGGATAGAGACAAACTTGTGGTTGCCAGCCTGAAGCACCACCTGCGGATGACTCTCCTCCAGGTCGAACAGCTCGTCCTTGCCCGGCTTGGAGCAGCGTCCGGACCTCAGGGTGCCCGTGGGACCCATGGGGGTCAGGTACCTCCCCTCACAGTCCTTGAAGGCCAACTTGCCCGACTTGAGCTCCAGCGTGTAGCCCGTCCCGCGCTGGTTCTCAGACGCCAGCTTCCCGTCATTGGTCAAGAAGCGGCAGTCGCTGGTCTTCAGGCAGTATTTTCCATCGGCGTAGACCAGAGTGAGGAGAGCGTCCACGCCCCAGGGGATGTTGCTGTCCACCGCGATCTCCCCCTCGGGCGAGGCCAGGTGGGCGTAGCGCTTGCGGGCCACACTCAGCAGGTTGGCCTGCGGGTGGAGGGCGAGGTGCATGGCCCAGAGTTCCGCCTCCCCGATGGTCTGGGCGAAGCAGGACAGGTAGTCCTCAGAGCCTCCGAAGAAGCGCAGATGGGCTTCCGACTGCAGAGCCCAGCGCCCGTCCGACTGAGCCACGATCAGGAAGCGGCAGTCTGCGTCCTTGCCCTCCGCCTCACAGCTCACCTTGCCATCCTTGTCAGCTGCCAGGTAGCGTCCCAGGTGGCTGCGCAGGTAGACCACCTGACCGTCCTGCTCGTCCTGCTCCAGCGTCCAGATCTGCTTCTTCTTCAGGCTGGGAGCCGAGGCGTTGACCTTGAAGCCGAACGCCTCTGCGGTGAGATAGCGGTTCTCGTGGTTGATGAGTCCGAACTGGAGCTTGAGGGCTTTGCTGCCATTGGAAGGCATTCTGGCTCCCGACCGCCCCGCACGCCAAAAAGACGCAAACTCGAAAGCCGCAGTGTTGACTACTCAGTGTTGAGTAACGTGAAGACTACTCTTTGAACGATCAGCAGCACAGGAAGGTTTCTCTCCAGCTCTTCCAGATCTTCAGAACCAGACGTGTTGCTCCCCGGAGAGCTCGCACAGGCTCTGGAGATTTTTTTTTCTTCCCCCAGTGCGTTTCCTAATCAGATCAGATTATAATCAGGAGGACTCAACACCTCAATCCACAGAGCTGCTGACGTCACCCAGATCCCGATGGTTCCTTCTCCTCTGCCGCTTTCACTTCTCTCCCCCGTCTCACTCCCTTTCCATCTCAGTTTTCCGCCGAGAGAGACGTTAGAAGATGCGTGTCTCACGTCTTCTCGATGACTGGTGTGATCAATCCGTCCGTCCTTGCTCCTCCAGTCCCATGGTTTGTGAGGATTATCTTTTTCACACTGCGCCAAGATGCCAGGCCCGTCTCGCCATGTCAACAACACTCTATCTACACTACTGTAGGTTCTACACTATCTCTCAGCTTCTTTTCTCGATGTGTCCTCCACTCGAGGCCCAGTAATCCAGACGCTCTACAGTTCTCCTACCATCTTTGTCCTGATGGCAGTGGGACACGGAGCTGGGTAACCAGAGCCCTCCCCCAGCGCTAGTGGCCGGAGCGGCGGATCGGCTTTCCGGGATACGGTTACCTGACTTCTCTGATTCTGAGGGTCATATTTATTACAGCGACGTACTGTAAACCTGTGGGTAAGACAGACAAGCAGATGCTTATTCACAGATGCCCGTGGAAGTGCCAGCTCTTCTCTGCCTTATCACGCACGCTCAACTTCAGGGTCACGGCACCATCACCTGAAGTAGGCCAGGCTCTTGTTCTTGCTTGTTATTTGCAATATTACTTTTTGTTGCTTTTTTTTTCAATATTAGTAGGCAGCTGGATACTGTAAACACTTACTGTAATTTGGTATTACTGAAGTATTTATCTATCTATCTATCTATCTATCTATCTATCTATCTATCTATCTATCTATCTATCTATCTATCTATCTATCTATCTATCTATCTATCTATCTATCTATCTATTTGTCTCATATTTGTTGTTCTGTGATCTAGCCATCCATCATAACTGTATATCTATCTGTCTATCCATTTGTTTGTATGTATGTATGTATGTATCTGTTTTTCATTGATCTATCTATCCATCCTATCTGTCTGTCTGTCAGTCTATCTGTCTGGTATCTGTTTTTCAGTGAACTATCTATCCATCCATCCTGTCTGTTATGATGCAAACTCTCCGGAACAGTCTCCTCTGCAGGCACCTAATCTGCCTCTCAATGCTCGGACTCTTTTATTAGCCCATTCTAATCCGCAGCACCCCTGTCCCTCACAAGCCCCTCCCCCTCCATCTGTCAGGGCCTGACCGCGTGTGGGACGGGGTAAGCCTGAGTCCACACGCACAGGCCCGGGACACCCAAACACGCTCGTAAGCAGAACAATAAGATGTTCATTAAAGGTTATTGGCTTTGGCAAATCTATCCCTTGTTTACCTTGGTCCAGGACCGTTCAAGCACAAACCTTCCACTCGCCCTGTGACCCCGATGTTTAAATTTGGCTGATTTAAATATGCTTTGGATGCATGTACAGGCCTTTCAATCGAATGGAAACTTATTAACACTGGGATAAATTCTTAAAATAACCTGCAAAATCCAGCCAAGCTCTGCACGACTAAGACCAAAAGTCTGAACTCACGCAGATTACACTCACCAAGAATTACATCGCATCAGCTTTAGCGTAAGAGCCATCGATACACTCACAGGCCTCGTCTGGAAAAACACACGGATGATATAAATGTGTGAATTGTGGATATGTGGATTTTAACAATACGTTTTTCTCTTTATGCCAACATACAGATTGGGAAGCATCTTTGATCTTCTCTCCCAATCAAATCTCGCCACACTGAGGATTTCGTCAATGAGTTAAAAGCTTGTCTATGGCTTGTAATCCCTCCGCAGGCCGACTGACAGTTTAGAGATTTGCTCTTTGAGAGAGAAAAGCTACGGTGACCTGTGAGCCAGGTTAATTCTGCTTACTACAACTACAGTATCGCAGACGCGTCCGTTTACGTACAGCCGGTGAACAACTTCTAAAAAGTTTTTTGTGTATGAATCAACAGTATTAGGCTAATGACGTTAACCACGCGGTCAGAAGTGTGTGAGAGAGATGTGCTCTACTTTTGGCCACTAGGGGGAACCAGAGTTCAAGAAATGCACAAAGCGGCAAATCGATTACTGTAACACTTCTTGTAAAATTCGTAAACGTTATTACCGCCGGTATATATATTTTTTTATTCTGATTAAACTGCTATTTGTGAACATCTATATGAATGTGCTGACATGATTATGATTTTAAACACCAACCAGCAGAAATAAAAAAATGTAGAATACATCTTTTTAAAAGACCATTTAAAACACTGGATTAAATTGTATTATGTGTAAGTAAGTAAGTACATTGTTCAGACTTGCATGTTTTGTCTTTTACGGCTTATAACAGAGATTGGGAGCGACTCAACACTCAGGAACATTCCCATGGTCCATTACCTGAAGTCAGGCCCGACTCCATGACACAATACTGCGCGTGACGACTGCGCGTGACGAGTGTGTGTGCACGAGTGAGCTGGTGTGAATAGGATGTCTGCTCTGCTGCAGTGGTACCTCTTGATAGGCAAGCAGATGTTTTTGGGGGGCCAGAGCTGCCAGGTTGAGTCTGAAATGGTTCTTTAGAGACTATTACCCAGCTCCTCTGATGGAAGTCAAATAGCTATCATTACTACACAGCCCGAGGAGGA
>CM051500.1:3896252-3921628 GCA_028031935.1 Paedocypris micromegethes | reverse complement strand
AGAGAGAGAGAGAGAGAGAGCGAGAAAGAGAGAGAGAGATTGTACAGAGAAAGAGAGAGAGAGAGGGAGTTACAGCAGTATTTATATAAAAACGAAACTAAAAGAAATGAGCACGAGCATTTGACAAAAAGTGAGAAATGAATTACCAAATCATCAAACAAAATAACAAACGCTGCACATTTCGCACATCCACATTTTGTGCCGAAGAACCGAATCTAGCGTAAAACTTTCTACGTGCGCTAAGCATCAGGTCCCGAAACGTTCTGGAAGTAATTACCATTTTAAAGCGCATTATATAAAGTGTACATAAAGCAGTTTGAGTGTAGGCTACTCCTCCGGCCTGGTCAGTTTCCCACGACACTGTTGAATTTATAGTCGAGGGGCTGGTGCTAAATATTACTCCATAGTTTGCTCTGATGCCGTATTATTACAAGCGAGAGTAGATCCCCCACAAAAGATGGGGCATTTTTACATCTCACATCCGTCTATTCAATCAGGCCGCTTATTTAAGAACATCACATTTTGTGCCTAATACTCTTGGCACCTACATATCAACAGAGCCCGTGTAAAATTCGCCCTAATGTAATCAAGCTAATGGTTTACGGCTTAATGGATGGAGATTTCCGCGCGACGAGGGATTTTCTATATACAATTTGCGCCCAAACGTTTATTTTGCTGACGAGAAAATGCTCGGGACGCGAGTGAGAAATGTTCCGCGAGTGGCCGTGGCAGGAATGAGTTAACGGCGCAGGCGAATAAAGGTTTGTATGAAACTGCTGGCCAATCCGCGTTGAGATTAACACTTCGCTACCACGTGATTGGCTGCAGCGGATTCAAAGCGTGCTCGTCGGTGAGTACGAGATTCCTGGCCCACGTGGGGCGTGATACCACTACAGAGGCCCTATTGGCCGAGGCGGCGTCCCAAACCCCTCCCCCGGGATGTGATTGGACGCACCTCTCTCCGGCTCCTGCGGAATTACCCGAGCGCGAGTGCGGAGTCCGAGCGAAAGGCTTCGGCTCGTCGCTTCGCATCTATCACGCCACGCGTGAAACTAACACGGTTCTGACATTCGGTGCCGTACCTCTTCTACAACCTTGATATGATTACTTTTAAAAACATGATTATCAGATACGTTGCTTAGCTATATATTTACCGCCGTTCTGTCTGGAAACACTGACGCTGCAGCCTGGAGCGTTTCATTTATTACGGTAAAAACGCGCATAAACCGAATCAGACTCTATTCACCGTCTGTATTTCCTCCTTAAAAGCGTCAGTGACAATACATTGTCAATTTAATGTCACAAAATCCATTAGAAAACACTCAGAAATTAGCAAAAGCGATGGTTGATTGGATGGATGGATGGATGGATGGATAGATAGATAGATAGATTAGAATAATTTGAGAGACACAGACATGGAAAGACATTGACAAAGTGTGGCAGCAGCATTTAATAATAATAATAATAATAATAATAATAATAATAACAATAATAATAATTATAAATCACGTCACTTTATTTAAATTGAAATCTGTAAAAATGTATTTAGACCAATGTTTTAAAAGCACCCTCTCTGTTTTCCATTACATATAACCTGCTGGAAACTTACTGTTTCTCTATCACACTTTGGATTTACATTTACAGAATTTGCATTTAATGATCAATCCGAGGGTCATCAGAAAGCTTGACTTATTTACAATAGAACAGAATATATTTTAATTGATTTGCTTTATTGTCATTATATCACAAGGTTACAATGAAACTAGTATTGCTACTCCTCCGGTGCAAAAAGAAAAGTAACAAGACTGAATAAAACCAATAAATAACTAAAATTTTCTAGAAACAAGATATAACACAAGGTACAAGAATATAAAATAAATACAATTTGGCCAAATATACATAAACGTTTGACTAAATACATTTTCACCTAAACATACCAAAACTACCAAGTGGAATGAACTGATGCAATTCTTCCACACACTTCTATTTCAGGGCCCGTCAGTCATATAAACACAATGCAGTGTTATATAGAGTGTCCGAAGGTCCACGGTGCATGCAGATGTCTGCTGTCCTGGTTGCCGTGGTGATCAGGACTTCTCAACATTCACTGAGGTTCACCTTTGCGTCCAATTACAAAGGGACATTAATGCAAGGTGTGTGTGTGTAGAAAGAGAGTATATTGATTTATATAGTTATTTATACATTACTCATCCTGTACAGTGTATATCCTTCACTCATCCTGTCCAAATCATTTACATTCATCTTTTCTCAGCCTTATTAATTTCCTAAACACCTATGGGCAGAAACACACAGTGGATTTATGATTGCAGACGAGTGTCTTCAGTTTCATTCTTTTAACTCGGGCAAATTTATGTGACGTCTAAAGCAGCGGAAGAATCCAAGCACGCTGGTGTAATTTACATTTAAACGGCAGCATCAGGAGGAGAACAAGCTCCGTTCTGCATAAGACGCACGCAAACACGGGCCTTGTCTATGCATTATCTGTATCCTGGCTTGCACACACACACACACACACACACACACACACACACACACACACAGAGTCCCAGATGCTGCCCTGCTGTGATGCCTGAAGCTAAGCAAGCCAGCAAGATTAATAACGACCCCTGCCTCCCGAAAGACAGGGCAAAAAAATACACTGTTTGCCGAGGGTCGAGGAGAAAAAGAGAAAGAGGGAGCGAGAGAAAGAAAGAGAGAGACTTTGTGTTGGCAGGTTAGTGCCATTCACTACCTCTAACACTCACAGACCCCCCCCCACTCCCAGCGGTCCCCGGGGCCCCCGACATGGATTAATGTGTTTAGTACAATTATTTCATTTATTACTGTCTGAGGCTTTTTTTTCCGTCCCCAGATAAGAACATTTTTCAGGTTGCTAACCATTATTACCTCCAGGACTGGTGAGCGTGGGGGCTCGCCGTCTCTTTTGTTCAAGCTTCTGCTGGCATCTGTTTCTCCGAAGCACCGAGATCTCCGTCTCCGTCTTTTCTACACGTTACGTTGGCACTTCTGTACTCCTAGAACGTGCGATTGTGGGGTGTTTTTTTCGCCGCTCTGTGTCTTTTCCCGGCTTTTTTCGGAGTGGCGTGTAGATTATGGTTATGTGGAGCAGCTGTATTACTGCAGGATCCTCAGCAGGAAGTCCTATAGTGCTCAGCCTGCCACTCTGAATGATGATACCTGCTTCAGAGGGTGGCACAGTGCTTAATCTATCACCCTATCTAGTCAGCGCCAGCCCACAAATGTTCTCCTCCTCCCCTGTGTGTGTGTTTGTGTGTGTTTGCCGCCACAAACCACTTCCACTCCGTGCACGCAGCCTTAATATTCATTTACATTTATCCGAGTGGAAAGTTTAGCGTCAGGATCTGACCGTCAAAGCCGGCGTCCTGTCAGCCTCAGTGAGTTTAGTGATGACATCTGAGAAGGTCTCCGGCCTTCTACCCTTCCCCCATCATCTGCCTTATCAACATTCATTCTTCTCATCTCGCCGTTTCCACCCTTCAGCAGATGCAGAGAACGCTCAGGCGCAGGTTTACCCACATCCCAGCGCCATTGTTGTCCAGCTGATGAACTGTCTTTGGCAAAGCGTTAATTACACACAACGTCGAGGTTCGTTTCAAGCATTTTTGACTCTAAAGCAACAATTATTCTATGTTTAAAGTCAATTGAAGCCCACCTCCAATCCCATCTGATGCATAGAGAGCCAATCGCTTCCAACTCTGAGCAGGAAGGCGGGGCTCACACTTTGGATTAGTGGCTGACCAATCACAGGGCGGGTCACACACGTTGTAAAAAAAACATCCACATTAAAAAACAAGAAAATCAAAAACAAAATGAGTTGAAAAAAGCGTAAAGTTAAAGTGAAATTATTTATAGTGGGGTGAGAACATTTGACTTGGTATGACGACTTGAAAGAAGACCAAAAAAAATCGTGTTATGTGTAAGATTCGTTTCTGCAAATCAGTTCTTGTTCTCATTGGCTTTAATATTACAAAGTAGTTGTTTCTTAAATGGAGAAACATTGCGTTCTTGAAACAAGCAAATTTGACTTAACATTTCTTGTTCCAGAAAGTTCTGTTTTAAAAAAAAACACAATGTCTACTTTGGAAAATTGTCTCAATTCGGGGTAAAATATAATCAAAATTAACATTTTTTTTTCCAAGAAAGAAAATTCAACTTTCTCGAAACAAGCAAATAAATCTTTCAAGAAAAGAAAACAAGATTTATTGTCTAATTTCAAGATTCTTTAGCTCACACTAATGAGAAAATTAGTGAGAAAAAAAACTCAAAATCAAGTAAAACAACGTATCTGCCAATGGGTTGAGATAATTTTACTTCAATAGTCACTATTTTCTTTGTTCTTTGATTTATTGTGCAAGGATTTTTTGCTTGTAAAGAATGTATTTTTTGCAGTGCTGTCGTCGTTTCCTTTACACTCTTATGGTAATTCCACATCCGTCTGAAAACTGCATTGATGCAGAGTGACTTTGAGCACTTTTTCTGCTCTTTATTTTCAAAAATCAATGACATTTGGAGTCGCCGATAATTCAGAATCCTGTACCGCGTGTGAATATATACAATCGCTCGCTGTACACACTGCAAAAATCCACGCGATAAAATAGGGAAATAAAAAACAAAATGAAAAAAAAAACAATTAAATTAAAGTAAAATTATCTGCCAATGGGATGAGAAAATTCAAGACAAAAAATCTCGTTACAGAGTTAGATTTGTTTCCGCATTTCAGTTCTTGTTTTCATTGGGTTTAATATAAAAAAGTAGCTACCGGTAGTTTCTTAAATTTTAAAATACTTGACAATTCCGACATGGAGGTTCTGTGGCATTCTTTTCTAAGCTTGAACATGCCTTTTTTCTTGAAATAAGCAAAGTCATCACTCACTCCTAATACTACCATAGTTAATTTATCTTGTAAGAAAAGAAAAACAAGATTTATTGTCTAATTTAAATAAATGAAATGAAATTATTCAAATCTTTTTTTAGACTCCTTTTCCCAAATTTTTGAACACATATAATTTAGTGGACATTTTTCTTCTTTAAAGTCTATTTTTTCCCCTAATTCGCATAGCAACTTTGCGTTGGTCTCAAACTAAGAAAAGCGTTCTACATATAATAAATCTGAACTTGAACTTGAGTGCGGCCTTCATCTCCATTACTGAGGAGGACTCGCCTGGCATCGGGACCCGTCCATGACATCACAGGTGCTGGCTCCTCCAATAGGAACCTTTCTTTGAGAGCTGGGGGTGAGTGTGGGGTCCGCACCCCGGCCCCTCATCAATGCGTGTGGGGTCGTTGGGTGGGTAGATGTGGGAAGATGTGAGAAGGTGTTAGCAGAAGAGGCTTTTGAAGGATGATGGCCTGCTACACCGTCCCGTGTCCGTGTTCTTTGGACTGTGGCGCTCTTTCATCTGTTGATGGAACGGGGGGGTCAGCGATAACGAATGGAACGTGCCGCCTCCATCCATCTCCCGTGTTGTTCTCAAGAACTCCGAGACAATTTGTCACCATCACGTCGCCTTTGCCTTCCTCTCCGTCTCTCCATCTCTTGTCCACTCCTTTGTTTTCATTACTCAAGTGAAAAAGCCTGAGCATCACGGGGGTCACTCAGGGTCCAGAAGAACCAGCTATCATGGTCGCTGGCACACTGCAACGTAATCCACACGCTATCTTTAGAGTTCTTGTTTTCAGGCTGGAACAATAAAAACTGCTTACCCAGATGGCAGGAAGTCATGGCTTTTGCTCTGAATGAGGAAAGGGGATTGCAGAACATGAAAAACAGGTATTTCCCAACAATGGAAACAATGACACGACACTGGCTCTTTCGCCATCGTCCCGCTCGTGATTAATATCCTTTTGCAACGCGCACTTGCAAGAGTTGACTTGCTTAGAATTTAGCAGAACTAAGAGAAGATCAATCAAACAAACGCGGGCCGTACTAAATCAAAATTAGGAATGTTGGTTAGAAGCACGCTGGGTGCAGGATGTCCAGGCCAAGTGGAACACGGTGTGGAGGAAGTTGGCTGGATAAAACTGTCTAGCGGTGATTAAAGCAAGTAAAAAACTGTTTTGATTCAATAATGATTCCTATGTATTTTACTATATTTGTAATATTTTGTATCTACACATATACTATACATATATATACATATACAAACTATGCATTATACATATTTAAACTACTTATTAAATGTGTGCATGTAAATATATGTACATACGTGTCTGTGTGTCTTCACATCTATCTATCTATCTATCTATCTATCTATCTATCTATCTATCTATCTATCTATCTATCTATCTATCTATCTATCAAAACCATATGGTTTCATCAATCAATCAGCCAATCAGTCTGTGTGTCTGTCTGTATGTCCATCCGTCTGTCCTTCCTTCCATCTATCCATTCATTCCTCTATCTATCTATCTATCTATCTATCTATCTATCTATCTATCTATCTATCTATCTATCTATCTATCTATCTATCTATCTATCTATCTATCTGTCTATCTATCTATCTATCATCTGGCGTCTAAGGTCTATGTTTTTGCCATTTGCAAAGTCGTCAAACACTCCGCCGTGATGTTTTACTATCTGCTTATGCGTGTCGTCTCTTCCAGCTTCAGAACAGACTAAGATTACATGCCAGTTGGGAAGAAAAGCGCATGGCTATTGTGGCACTCCCACACGTACATCTGGCCCGCTGTGCAACACCAGCATGAGATAATGACGAGGAAACAAGCGTGTCTCCAGCAGGACATTTGCCTGGACTTACTGGGGATTTTCCGCGCTTTCCCTCCTCCGTTCCTTCCGTCTCCGACTCGCTCTTTCCTCTTCCTTTCTCTCCAGGCCTGACGTCTGTCACTGTGAGCGAGATAGACTGCACTCGTGTCTTCTCAGGGGTCTAAATGCCACCTGGCACCATTTGTGGATGGGCCAATCTATTCTCATTTTGCCGGCATATCGAGGGGTAACGCTGGGTAGAGTGGGAAGGATGGAGCCCGAGAGTTCAACAGATAATGAAGAGTGGGCAAGTAAGAAATAAAGACAAAACGAAGGGTCAGTTTTTTCTTTCTCGAACATGTGCTGGGTTTTTCCTTCCAGTTTTAAAGTCAGTACCTAGATTTTTAGGATTTTTTTTAGGAACTGCCATGTCCTAATACGTACTTTTAAAGTAAAATTAGTGAGTTTGCCAAAATGGCCACTAGGGGCAGTATCGAAATTATGCTCTGCATTTAACCCTCCAGTGAAGTGACACAAAACTTCATGGGGGGCATGTAGGGGTCAGCGTCTTTTTTCCAATGAAAAAAATATTATGCAATTTTATTTGAACTCTAGATTACGTTTTACATAGTTTTGTGTTGACATAATAATATATTTTCAATAAAGCATTGTTCATTAACAACTAGAGATGTGAATATAAAAATTGGACTGTTGTTTTTTTCCTGCCACAGTGCATCAACTGATTTATTTATTTATTTACAGTATTTCTAAAATGTGTTAATATGTTTTAATGAAGAACCAAGGTTCATGCCAGGTCGGCTATTTCTTTGCAAAAATGTTCTAAATTACGTGGAGTCTATGATTTTTTTTTGTCAAAGTGTGTGTGTGTGTGTGTGTGTTTGCGTGATTTCAATCCAGTCACAGCCAATCAGACGATTATCCACAACTGAAACATATTTTTACGACCAGCACAATGCTTTTCGAACGCTTCTGTTGAGCAAGATAGACCAAAAAAAACAAGATAAACTTCTTGACTTCCCTAAATAATGCTGACGCTTTCCAAACCTTTGGTGCCATTGACAACAGCTCTGGAGTCGTCGTGGCAACACTGACAGCGAATGGCCGCCAGCGACACTCCCTCAATAGGCAACACCACCGTGCTAAAACAAACGCACTTGGACACACTCAGCATTCACACACCTTCACCAAATATTTGTCTTTCTTTCTGCTGCTTGCAAGTATTTGTGCTGCCGATCAATGCATGTGTAGCCGAGCACCACCCCATCCTGAAAAAAAATTGCCCACTGGATGAACTCAATTAAATTGTGGGCAGGATTTTCATCCAATAAATATACATAGCTCCAACTCAATTGACACATATCCATGCACTATAATTTAATTGAATTAGTTCAACTCATTTTTCAACAAATGCAGCTACAAAGAAATAACAAATAAATAAAAATGTTTTTCGTCCAACTCACACTCATACTGCTAACAGGAAAATAAGTAACATTTACCATTATATAATAATACGTATTAATAATGCATTCTATTTCTTCTCCCTTCATGCCTAACAGAGAAACTTCAATCATGGCCACTATAACAAAATAGCGTCACCTAGCCAGAATTAAAATGGACATATAATTACAGCCAACCTGATTCTAAAAAGCAGTAGACACATTCACAATGTTGCTCGTTTACCTTATTTAAACACTTATTGTCTCCTTTTACGACAAATAGCTTCAAGTGAAGCTATAATTCTAGAAACAGGATCGTGTAAAAGTATTTTTGCATTATTTTAAAGTTTAAGAAAAGTTAAAGAACTGCGATCAACAATGGCTGCTCCAGTGAGCATGCGTAATGAGTTCCCTAAACGAACTTGTTTATTTTAGCCAAAAAGTCTCGTAGGTGAAAATATTTTAAATATTTGTGTTCCTGTTATTAAATATAAATGTATATTTCTAAAATTGACATATTTAAGCAAAGCAAACTAGATGTAAATATGTCATATTTAGGACAGGCTTGAATCATTTTTTTTCGAGTGTACACACACACATGCGCTTCTTTCGACATAAAAGATTTATCACAGGCTTTAATGGGGAACCGGCCGAACACCACCAGTCTGTAATTAAATAGGTCCGTAAATGTCAAAAGTTTTTAGTACTGTGATAGCGGCGATGCCATTTTTATTTTTGTGCGCTCTTTCTTGTCACTCTCCGTTTGCCTTTCACACTCACCGTCTTAGTTGGACTTGAAGCAGGCGATTCACCTAAAAAAAAAACTTTCTAAAACCGTTGGCGAGCTTGGTAGTGGCGATGTAAAGCCCAAAAACGACTTTAAGAGAACTAAATGAGCAGAAGAAGGGCTGTTGTTGGGCATGAACAGCAGGGCATTCTGACAGCGCTGAAAGACACTTGACTACCTGGTGAGGACGAGGAACAGGTTGCATTGGCGTGTGCTCGTGTGCCACGCTGAGATTTGTTTGTTTTTAATCCGAGGGCCTACGAGAGCGCTGGCCATGTGCCCGGGACCTGCAGAGATGGAAACCTGGAGCATGTGTTGGGTGCTTGAGGGTCAAAGAGACAGAAGCCAGACAACAAGCCGTGCGATTATTCGAGAAGGCTTTAACGTTTATTGTTATTTTTGTTTTGTGCGGCTGCTGCGGAAAATCGAAAGTGACGTGGAGAATTTCTGTGTTTATTCTCTCTGGTTTGTTTTGTTGCACAATAAAATTGGCGAATTTTCAAACGTTGCTGTCGTCATTTGATCTGCATCTCAGCCGATGAGAATTTGGAGAGGAGCCTAAGGTTTGTCGTCAAAGTTTTTTGTCCAATTTTCTCAGTCGTCATTCTGCGTTGGACATGCATTTCAGCCAATGAGTGTTTGGAGAGGAGCCTAATGTTTGTGGTCAAATGTTCTGAAGTGTATCATGGTCTATGATGCTTTAAGATGTACATCTCAGCCAATTAGAATTTTGGGAGGTGCCTAATGTTTGTTGTCAAAGTTTTTCGTCCAATTATCTAAAATCGTCATTTCTAGGGGCATTATTTTTGTCCAATTTTCCCAGTCGTCTTTCAACGTTAATGCAGATAGAGACGCATTTCAGCCAATGAGAGTTTGGGGAGGAGCCTAGAGTTTGGCGTCAAATGTTCTAAAAGTGTCTCACAGTCTATGAGGCTTTAAGATGTACATCTTAGCCAATGAGAATTTGGGGAGGTGCCTAAAGTATGTTGTCAAAGTTTTTTGTCCAATTTTCTCAGTAGTCATTTTGCGTTGACCCAATTGGACACGCATTTCAGACAATGAGAGTTTGAGGTGGAGCCTAAAGTCTGCAAGATTTGCCACATTACACAATGAACAATGAAGTAAATAAATCTAAATATTATTATCTACATTTCCACAGAATCGACACTTATTTGTCTCAATTTGTTGTAATTTCCATGAACCCAATTCACGGCAGCATCTACACGGACTAGAGAAAGCGACGTTTTTGAGTTGAGTGTTTATTTTCTCAGCTATAAAAAAAAATCATTTGCTAAATATGTGCTGCTGTGGGGGAAAGCGCCACCATAAAACCAGAACGAGCACATTTGAAACATTAAATATGCTGCCAATATCGACTGTCGATCTCATTTCAAACGATGATAATGTGCTTCCGTTTGAAAACAACATTGCCGGATGGCGAGCAAACATTCGGCAGTAGACGTGGGGTTATAAAGCGTGTCGGGTTTCATGACTGCTGGAACGATCATTGCTGGAAATACAGTGCAGGCGTAATGAACTGCTAAAACATATTTGTCTAGCATCATCTCACCAGCCATTTCTATTATTGTCCTCTGTGCCAAATGACGGCGTGAAGAGCCGCGAGAGAATCGGCACCTCAGACTGGTTATGTACAAAAAAAGAACGGCAGGTCTGCTTTTGTCCTCTGAAGCGCTTCCCCCCCACCCGATGCCAATTAACTGTGTGACCATAATGGATGCTGTTTGGCGTGTTTTGCTGTGGGCAGATTGAATTAGCGGCGGGGTGGGGTTCGTCTCTCAGCGATTTGAATGATTATCTATACGTCTCTTAAAGCGGTAATGAAACGACGCCTCAACAACAGGAATGATCCCACACACCTGAGAGATGATTCTTGGCCGGCGTGGCACAGAAAGGAGGATGAGGGAGGTGGCGAGGGGGAACGGAGGGGTCCGACCACACAACAGATGGATCCCACATTTGGGCACTTGAGTTCCTGATGAAGTGATTCCATTATGAGACGCCTTTCCCCCCCAAGCTTCGTCAGATGTGTCATTCCTTAAACCCGAGTGTTTGTGTTGAGTCTTCTTCCTCTTCGTGACTCTGAGCGCTTCCATCTCTGATATAAAAGACCACCAGTCACAGCCCAACGGCTTTTAACTGAATTCTGTTTGCATATGAGATCATTTAGCCGTTGTTTCTCTGATTACCCGGCCCTGTTTTCAATTAGCGGCCGAAGGCGTCGATGCTGAATGCGACTGCTTTGATCAGATTGGAGGCAGCGTCATGGCTTCTCTCTTCTGACCAGAGTCTCGATTCTTCCTTCTGTTTGTCGTCTCTCGAGCGGCTGAAGGAGAACAGTTGCCGTGAGCGAGGGTTGTGCGCTAATATCAGTTGACTGTACCCGGGACGGTGGGCGTGCCCCCCCCCCCGGACAACCTTGACACCGTCTACTCGATTCCAGCTGTTGTCGATAGCAAAACAAATGTTATTTGCCGTTGAATATCCATTTATCAGCCATCCACGAGTGCATTCCTCTTTCGTTTGTAGGGTCCGCGTTGACGCTCATAAATCATCTCCTCAAATGGATCCGCGAAGAAATCAATCAGGCCGAGTTGGCACATTTCCATATGAAATTCAGAGTTTCATCAATTTTTCCGTAATACACTAAGTGCCTCAGTTCAGCGACGTCTCGCCGCTCGTTCCCTGGGTTATAAAACACACCATGTTGCAGATTTTGAAACCCCAAACACACTGCAAATCAATGGTCACGAGCTCCGCAAAGCCCGAGCGCAGGGAAACCTTGACCTACAGAGATGGAAACCTGGAGCATGTGTTGGGTCCTTATTCCAGAAGGCTTTAACGTTTATTGTTATTTTTGTTTTGTGCGGCTGCTACGGAAAGTCAAAAGTGACGTGGAGACTTTCTGTGTTTATTCTCCCTGGTTTGTTTAGTTTCACAATCAATTGGCGAATTCTCAAAACTGTGTTGCAGTCGTCATTCGAGCTGCATCTCAGCCAATGAGAATTTGTGGAGGAGCCTAAGGTTTTTTGTCAAAGTTTTTTGTCCAATTTTCTAAAATCGTCATGTTCTTTTTCAATAGTCATTATTCTGCGTTGACGCAATTAGACACGCATTTCAGCCAGTGAGAGTTTGGGGAGGAGCCTAAAGTTTGTCATCAAATGTTCTAACGTGTGTCACGGTCTATGATGCTTTAAGATGTACATCTCAGCCAATGAGAATTTGGGGAGGTGCCTATGTTTGAGGTCAAAGTTTTTTGTCTCATTTTCAAAATCACGTCCCAGTTGTCAATTTCCGCCAATAGGAGGCTGGGAAGGAGCCTGAAGTTTGTTGTCAGATTTTCGAAAGCACAATATCATTCTGATTTGACGCTATTGGACTTGTATTTCTATGGGTTTTAAAACACACCATGTTGCAGATTTAGAAACCCCAAACACACTGCAAATCAATGGTCATGAGCTCCGCCTGAGCACAAGGAGACCTTTCATGGCCTTCTGTGTGTATCATCTCTCCCATTACACCCCGGGCCAAACACTCAAGCAACGGTGTTGGGAAAGAACCTGCGTAGACATTCATAATTTGTCAATCCCTTGTGAATGTCTAAATCGCGAGAGATACTCGGATACATTGCTCCAGAGTTGAGTATGATTGTTTTGCGAAAACGTTTAGCTTTCACAGAAAATGGAGTTTGTGTGTGTGTGTGTGTGTGTGTGTGTGTGTGTGTGTTTGTGTGTGTACTCGTTCAACAAACCATGGCAAAAGTCAATAACTCAAGAGTTTCCTTCGTGCCCGCACAGTTTTGACTGTGGAGAGTGAGGGACTGTTACAAGCCTTAGGCTTCGCCGCCTTCAGTCGTTTTTTCTAAAACAACCATAAATCGCAGCGGTCTTAAAAAGTTCACCATTAAAAATGTATAGCTACATCTCAACTGCACTGTTCTTTTAGGGCTTTCACACCTGTAATTCTGTCCAAGTGCAACAAAAAATACAATGTAGCGTTTTTTTCATTTTGGTTCCTTTACACACACACACACACGAGTGAATGCTCTGCTTCAAACCCATTTACAGCCGAGTCATTCTGAAGGACCAGACGTGATTTCATTGACATTCTCTTTTTCAGTAAATACAGCCGACTCCTGATTATGCCACATTAATTACAAAGCACATAACGAAGCTATGTTTTAATTATGTTGCTAATACAATAATATAAACTATTACAATAAATAATTTTTTACCACACTTTTGCTGTGTGTGTGTGTGCGCCTCAGCCCAGCCACGTGCACTTATCCAAAGTCAAATTACCGTATGTCTAAGCAGGCCGGACCAAGCACTTTAGCGGAAATAGCACTTATCCAATGTTGCGCTTAATCAATGTCATTTTCCTATCTTTTGAATAGGATTAAAAACAGGACCAAAGACTGACGTGTAGTTAAGCAAATCTTGCAAATCTTCTTTTATTATGCACAATCCAACAGGCGATAATATGCCCTCACCGGCTACGGAAGCTGGATTAGTCCAAAAATGTGAAGACGAAGATGAAAAGCGGAGTTAAAAAGTGAGTGAGCTTGTCAATATGTCCACTAGGGGCCGTATCGAAATTGTGCTCTGCATCTGAAGTGACACACACAAACCTTGTGCTTAACCGAGACTTGCACGCTTAACGTTGATGGAACCACCTTTAAGTCTCAAAGAATCTCAAACCTGTGAATCCTCTGAAGTTGTGTAGTGTGAATCAGTGAAAGCGCTATCTGAACGATTAGTAAGATTTGTAAGTGGATGCGAGAGCGATCTGCCCAGTTTATTGAGATTCAAAGTCTTCCTCAACACCAAACGCTATGAGTCTGATCTCACTGGCGAACGTCTGATAAATCATTGACATGTTTATAACACATTAAATCTGGTGACACCGTTTTTTACCTCACAGCAGAAAGGACTCCTTCGAGACTTGAGGAGTGAGTTTGAGGTTCGGTTGGGGTCTTTTCGTGAGAAGTTGGCACGTTCTGGGTGGTAAAAAACGGATGGAAGGATCTCGAACACGTGAAAATAAATGTACTTAACCAGGATGTGGACTCTAGGGTTTGTTTAAAGCCGTTCCGAGACCGGCGTTTCAGGGATGTCTCTGTACGCTTGTTGGGTCCAATTTAGTTGCGAACTAGAGTGCGATTGCTGAATTCACACCGGCCCGAGCCACGTGGGAAAACCGGCGACTGTAAAGGTAGACGGATGCTCCCCCACCCACCCTGACCACCAGCATGTGTTTTTATCTCCAGAGCTTTGTGTCCCGTTGATAACGTTCCTTTAAGCAGGACTGTGAGCTCATACCTGTTGAAGTCTGAAGGCCCAGCACCCAACATGGCTATCGAGGTGTCCTTTGCTTTTAAAGTCACCTGACCGATGGTGGTCTTCTGTGCAAAGTGAGGAAGAAAAAACCTCCAATCATCGCGATAACATTACTTCTGAAGAAATAAACCATCACGTCGTCTCTAAAGCGGTGTAATGGCCCGGCGCTTTCCAAACCACTGGTGTGTGTCGGAGAAAATCGTATTCGGTCAACGCGGAGTGCGAATGAACAGAGGCACCAATAATGACAGTAACGAGTGGTGGCACGGACAGTTGGCATTGTAATTACATCACGCGCGGGTGGTTAGCGGCGGGTCGGTCCGCTCTGACACCTGGAGACGGACTCGCTGGAATTGGAATGAAATGATTAGCGCGTGCCGGAGATTCCGTACGCTAATTCGCTTAGCACTTAGCGCGCTAAACCGCAGAGTGCGGGAAATTAACATAGCGCAGAAAATAATGAGTGCGAGAGTAAGACGAAGGGTGATGGAGGTGCTGATTGTGAGAAGGTTGCAGCTCTCACAGTTCCTCCGTCCTGTGGAAATGAACAGATGCCGGTTTTACAGGATGCCACACGCTATTAGCGCCTCGCCGGCCCGACCGCTGCCGTAAAGCTTTATTGCCATCAGTAAATGAAGAAACAGAGGTGAATCTCGCAGGCGAAGACGCGGTTCGTCTGGAACTCCCACCATGTTCCGCTCTTTGTTTGACTCGAATGAAGCGTTTAATTCAAGAAGATAATGCTCGTTGACTTTTAGCGGGCGATTCAACGAGACACTTCTTACAAATTAATTTATATCAGCGGTTTAAACCAACAAAACGTGGCACATGAAGCCTGCAACAGCTGAGGTTGTGGTTCGATTCCCTTGGAAACGACGGAGTTGTTCAATACACAAGTTGCTTTGAATAAATGCGGCCATTAAACTCACAAATCCAATGAAAATTGAATGCAAAATAATCATAAACGCCAAACTACAAGAATACCAACTATATGAATCAAGGAATGGTTCATTCATCGAATGTTCTGTTTTCTTTTATTGACGTGTTCTCAGGACTCTCTGCTCTTTCATTCTGTCTCTGTCTCTTCCCATTCATTTCATTAAATAATCTCTCTCTCTCTCTCTCTCTCTTATCTTTCACTTCACAATTTTTTTCCCCTCATTATATACATTTTAATTATTTTCTCGCTCTTTCTCACTCTACGGTCTCTTCTTTTCAATCTCCAGGCTTTCTTCTTTTCTCTTCTTTATTCTCTCTCTCTCTCTCTCTCTCTCTCTCTCTCTCTCTCTCTCTCTCTCTCTCTCTTTGAATAAATGCGGCCATTAAACTCACAAACCCAATTGAAATTGAATGCAAAAAAAATTGTGAACGCCAAACTAGAAGAATGCCAACTATCTAAATCAATTAATGGTTCATTCATCTGATCTATTTTCTTTTTATTGTCTTGTTCTTGATCTCTACTCTCATGCTGTCTCTGTCTCTTCCCATTCATTTCATTAAATGATCTCTCTCTCTCTCTCTCTCTCTCTCTCTCTCTCTCTCTCTCTCTCTCTCTCTCTCTCTCTCTCATCTTTCACTTCACACTGTGTTCTTGCTCTTTTAATGAATTTAATTTTAGTCCTCAGTAGATACATTTTTATTATTTTCTCTCTCTATTTCTACATTTTTTTATATTCTTCTTCTTCTTCTCTCTCTCTTTCTCTCAAGTTGCTTTGAATAATTGCGGCCATTAAATTCACTTTTCTTCTCTCCTCTTCTCTTCTCTTCTCTTCTCTTCTCTTCTCTCCTCTCCTCTCCTCTCCTCTCCTCTCCTCTCCTCTTCTCTTCTCTTCTCTCTATTTTTCTCTCTTTCTCTCTCCTATCTATCTCTCTCTCTCTCTCTCTCTCTCTCTCTCTCTCTCTCTCTCTCTCTCTCTCTCTCTCTCTCTCCATCTCAAGTTGCTTTGAATAAATTAAACTCGGCCATTAAACTCACAAATCCAATTTGTAAACTTAATGCAAAAAAACCATGAATGCCAAACTACAAGAATGCCAACTATATAAATCAAGGAATGGTTGCGAGAAATCAAGAAAAACGAGCCACTATTCTGACGTTCTGGAAAGTTGGAAGCCTGCGAATCTGAAAAACGCGGAACCCTGAATATTTTTCACAAGAATCGAATTAGAAAGGCGGCTTGGTGCAGTACATGTGTCCTTTTCTTCTTCTGTGAAGAATGAGGGTTAAAAACATATTTACATCAACAGAGCCCTTTAACCCGAGCGGCCCCTTCAGATTTGAAGGCAAGCGTTTCCATGGAGACGCACAGCGATGCCACGAGAGATTCCTCCGTTGTGATAGTGCTATTAAAAACGGCAAAAAATTGGGCCAACGGTTGCATTTCCATTTCGCAAAGGTTACGACTGTTTAATCGGAATCAACTTGGATGGAGCTCGGTTCTATCTTCCCAAACCCTTCCTGCCACAAAGCGGCTGGCGGCGGGAGCGCTGCTGCTCATGTGATAACATTTAAGGCGGGCCGCCATGGCTTATGAATCAGGCCTGTCATGTTGTTTTCCGCAGAATCTAAATCCACACATAGAGCGCGATGAGAAAAAAAAACCCCGGAGTCTTTAGATAGGGAACAGTCAGCAAACACCCTGGCAACCGCACAGACATGTGTTGAAAACCTCTCTAAACACCCTAGCAACAATATAGCACCTTCCTGACGACCATCGGCGATGTGAGCAGATCGCATGACATTGAAAAACAAATGTCGAGGAATAAAAAGTTTAAAAACTCTAGCAAGCTTGCCAGAGAGGGGCTAAAAATGAGTTGAAAGGACGGGA
Organism: Paedocypris micromegethes; assembly: GCA_028031935.1. Taxonomy (NCBI): domain Eukaryota; kingdom Metazoa; phylum Chordata; class Actinopteri; order Cypriniformes; genus Paedocypris; species Paedocypris micromegethes. The sequence continues at coordinate 3,904,454 of CM051500.1, read as the reverse complement.
CGTGTAAAAAGCGATTTTTAATCCGGCAATGGACCCTTTCACACAGCAATGCCGGTAAATTGCAGGAAAAATACCAGGACGACTTGACTGGTAAAGACTGTTCACACAAGCGCTGCCATTCCTGCATTTTTACGGAAAAAAAACTTTCATACAGCGGTTTCAAAATACCAGTATTTTCGGTGACATCATCAACTGGCGACACGCTTTAAACAGCTGCTCCTTTGTAAACATAACAGCGGTAATATTACTATAAGTGCTTTGATTTCGCTGTGTTCCAGTTGGAGGACATTTCCCACTGTGATTTCTGTAAACAGCGCCGAGTGAATATTCTGTGACATCATCAACCGCCGACACCTTTTGAACGGCTAGACCCGCGAAATAAGCGCGCGGGAAATGAGCGCGTGACTGCAAAATGTTCTGATTGGCTCAGAGCAGTAGATGCCGTCAGCCTGTTCGGAACTTCTCCGCGCTTTTCCGGGAATCTTCGTTCCGCTTTCACACACATCAGAATGCAGGCAATATACCGGGAACGTTACTAGCATCCATGCCGGAATATTCCCGGAACGAATTTCCCGGCATTTGTCTGTTCACACATAGGTGCATGCAGGCAATATACCAGTATTTTGCCGGGAATGTCTGTATGTGTGAAAGGGGCTTTACACGATTCTGCCAAACTCTAATTTCCAACAGCGGTTTCTCTGACAGCTGTGTGTGTGCGCGCAACGGGGCGGAGCTCTGTGCGGCGGCAGCGGTCACGTGCGCTTATTATCTTCACTCGAACGTTGTATGTGAGTCGTGCGTTAGTCGAGTTTAAAATAAAAACATACAATAAACAGAGAGAATGAGTGAGGAAACTCAACGGTCAAGTAAGTCTGCTTTCAACTCGGACATTTTCGTACCTGAAAAAGGATTTTGTTCTGAAGTGTGTGTGTGTTTACTGCATATACAGCAAACATCTGTTGACGACAAAATAATGAAATAATACATTTATTAAAGTAATGAAGTATTAAATTTATTATATATGCATACAACATAATAATTAGTGTTTTTATAGCCGGTAGATCGCTTTGACTTGATCATTTGAAAAGTAGTTCGCGAATGGAAAAAGTGTGGGCACCCCTGATCTACATCCATGACATCACAATGAAGACCGATGTGGAACAATGGGAAAAATCCACTTCTTGGCGACTTTTCTCGATTTGGGACCCCGTGTGACCTTTGCCTAAAACAGCTGGTTTACAGGAGAAATAAAAGCGTCCTTTACATCTGTTTACAGGAGTCAGACGCTGGTGGTAAGTGTGGAGTAGAGCGGAGATAATGACAGCGCAGCGGCAAACTGGTTTAGTGTGTCTGTCAGTCAGACTCTGCCGCCTCAGGCCCCCTGACACACCTGTGTTATGGTTAAATGTAAAGCCTGTGTGTGTGTGTGTGTGTGTGCTTAAGGGGGCTGTGGGTCGGTTGAGCGGGAACTGCTGAAGTGGCAGGTGGAAGCTTTCAGCGACAAAACAAACTCACATTTCTCTTCTCAGCAATCCACTCAATCTTTTCACACTCTTCTTTCTCTGCCGCTCGCTATCTGTCTTTATTTTCTTTAGGCTCCTGTACTTTTCACACAGCTTCTATATGTCGTGCGGTCCAACGGCAGACGCTCTTCGGACTGTTGATCGTTGCACTTTGTGGCGTTGTGCTAGACGCAAATACATTTTATACACACACACACAGACAGACTTTCATTTATATCATAATGGGGACCCACAAAAAGTCCCCACAAAGCAAGGGTCCCCACAAGTGACCTTCGGGCCCAACTTAAGTTTAAAAACCTAGCATTCAGGGCCCCACGTTGACCTAATCGCCTGCTTACATACAGACACACACACACACACACACAGTCGCATATATAAAACTATTTAATTTCTGTGCGTATATCAAAAAGTATCACAAAATGTGCTCAAAATGTATTTTAACAACATTGATACATTTTTATAGATCTATACATTATTTTTGTGTTTTGTTTATTTTTGACATTTTCATAATATCAATAAAACTACTTTCTGGTTTATTAAACGTGAAAAATTCTTTTTTTTTGTAATAATTTTGTAATATTTTTGTAATATGAAAACTAATTACGGTGTTAATCTTAAGTATAGGTGTCAAAAAATAATTATTAACAAATTAATTATTATTGTGAATCAGATACGAACGATAAAACTAAAGCGAGATTTGCAGTTTTATGATGAGTGTTTGAGACGTTTAAGTCGTGGCATCTTCACTCCTTCAATCTCTTTCTTCGTTCCTCGCTGACTCTTTCTATCCTTCACCCCTCCGTGTTATTGTCACTTAATCTTTGGCTCCATCGGTTTTAACTGTTTTGTCTTCATTAATCTCACTCACTCTCTCTCTCTCTCCCTCTCCCTCTCTCTCTCAATCTCTTCAATTTTGGTCTATTCTCATTCTCGAATGTTAATTTCATTCTGCTCTCTCATTCATCTGTTCTATTTTCGTTTTATTGTCTTGTTCTCATGCTATCTCTATACTCTCATTTGGTCTCTGTCTCTTCCCATTTCTTTCCTTTAATTATCTATTTATCTTTCTTTTTCCTTCTGCACATCTACTTTGTTCTTTCTATTTCAATGATTTTCATATTTTTCTCAGTTCGACTCAAACTATGTATTTTGATTATTTTCTTGTTCTCTCTCACTTTGTCTCTACATATTTTCATACATTTCTTCTTTCTCTTCCTCCACATCTATTTCATTCTTTTTTCTAGCTTTCTCCCTCTTTCTAAATATTTTCCTTCTATTCTCTTATTTATTCTCTGTTTCCTTCCACTTTTGTTTCATTCTTTCTGTCCTTTCTGTTTAATTTTACACACTCTCTCTCTCTCTTTCCTGTCTCGCGCCATGTTTTGTGATGTCATGACTCCCCTGTGTTCCTCGTTTGTAATCAGTGTTCATTTGTGTATTTAAGGTTCGTCTCGGTCTTTGTTCTTGCCAGATTGTCTGGCATGTTGCCAGCCCTTCCAGCGTACTCATGTTCTAGTCCTAGTCTCGATTGTTGCCGACCCTGATTCCCGTCCTCGACTCTCGCCTCGCCTGCCGTCTTTGTACTGTTTTGGTTTTATCCGTTGCCGACCATTCGCCTGTTCTGTGGATTCCTCTTGCTGTGCCTCCGTTGGACTGTTTGCCGTTGCCGATCTTTTGCCGCCTAACTTTGATTAAAGCGCATTGGAATTCATCCCTGCTGTCTTTCTCCTGACTGTGCATGTGGGTCCAACGCCTCAGAGCAGTTTCCGCCGTGTCAGCACAATCTGGCCACACAATGGAGCCAGCCAGTTTGGAGACGCTACAGGGGGATCTGCATAGATTCGCGGAGGAATCGCGACATCACGCCGCCACACCAAGGCTACCATTGAGCAGCTCGCGGCGCTAGTCGCTCACCAAGATGGAAAGATCACGGCCCTGAGCAACCGTCTTGAAGCGCTTAACCCTCAAGCTACGGGAGATCCCGACCCCGCTCCTGTTCCTGCTCCGTTTTGGTTCCGGAAACACGCCGCCACCAGCGACCGCCACATCAGCGGTTCAACTGGGATCACCAGCAAGATTCTCTGGTGAGTCGGGCGATTGCCGCTCTTTTTTGACCCAGTGTGAGATACACTTTGAACTACACGCAGCTACGTTTGCTACGGATCGCACGCGAGTTGCGTACGCTGTTTCTCATCTGGCGGGAAGAGCGGAGACCTGGGCCACGGCTGAATGGCAAAATAACTCGCCATGCATGAGAAATTTTCGTGACTTTTCAACCGCGCTCAAGCGCATTTTTCAAGAGGTGTCTCCCGGTCGCGAGGCTGCACAACGTCTTGTGAGTTTACACCAAGGGCACAGGCTTTCCGGCGATTTCCGACTCGAGCTAGAAGCAGGATGGGATCGTGGCATGTGTGATGTGTTTATAAGAGGATTGAACAAACGGATCAAGGACTGTTTAGCTGCCGTGGAAATACCCGACAACCTTGAAGCCTTGATGTCCCAGGTGATTCAAATCGACCGTCGTCTAGCCAATAACGCCCGCGAGTGTCGAGAGGATGAGCATTATCGCCAGTATTCGTCCTTCCTGGTTTCCCAGACGAGAGTCGCCACCCAGGAGCTCACCAATGTCACAGACCCGCGACCACCACCAGGGGCGCCGTCTGCCTTTCGCCGGCCAGGCACTTCTGATGGCAGGGGTAAACCCTCCGACTCCTGTGAACCCATGGAATTGGGGAGGATTTCGCCTTCCCGAATCTGAGAAACTCCGGCGTCAGAACCTTGGCCTGTGCAGATACTGTGGCCGGGAGGGACATTTTGCCCGTTTCTGTCCAGCAAAAGAAGGGACTCACCATTAGCACAGAGGATAGTGGTGAGTCGTTCTTCAATTAATTCCTCTGCCCGTACCCTACCTACTGTCACTTTGTCTGTCGAGAACAGGTCCATTCAACAAGACGTGCTGATTGACTCTGGAGCCGATGTCAGCCTCATGGACGCTCAGCTGGCAAAGAGGCTTGGAGTTTCCCTACGCCCTCTGCCGGAGCCACTAGAAGCCACCGGTTTGGATGGACGCCACTGTGGAGCGTTACTCACAGCACTGGTCCCGTCACCATGAACTTTTCTGACACTCACTCCGAGACCATTCATTTTCACATTGTGGATCACTCCCACCACCCTGTCGTCCTGGGCCATACGTGGCTACGGCGGCACAACCCACGATTGAACTGGAGAACGGGTGAGGTCATTGGGTGGGGCTCCGACTGTAACCATTCTTGTTTTATTCCTGACGAACAGTTTCCTGAACCCAGCACGCCGGTGGACTTATCTGGAGTACCCCCCTGTTATCACGACCTCGGACCAGTTTTCAGCAAACAGAAAGCTACATCCCTGCCTCCACACCGTAGGCACGATTGTGCCATTAACCTTCGACCCGGAGCCATCCCACCAAAAGGTAGCCTGTACTCCCTCAATCCACCTGAACGTCTGGCTATGAAAGAATACATCAAGGACTCTCTGAGCTCTGGCATTATTCGACCGTCCTCCTCACCAGCGGGGGCAGGTTTCTTCTTTGTCAAGAAGAAGGATGGCTCCCTTCGGCCATGTATCGATTACCGTGGACTGAATGCCGTAACAATCAGAGACTGTTATCCCTTACCGCTCCTGTCCTCTGCTTTTGAGTTATTATCCGAGGCAAGGTGTTTCACTAAACTCGATCTACGAACGCTTATCATCTAGTTCGAATACGAGAGGGCGATGAGTGGAAGACGGCTTTTAATACCCCTATTGGACACTACGAGTATCTCGTCATGCCTTTCGGCCTAACGAATGCCCCGGCCGTTTTTCAGGCGTTTGTGAACGACATTCTGAGCCCCATGATTAATGTGTTCGCTTTTGTGTACTTGGACGATATTCTTGTGTTTTCCAAGACAGAGGAGGAGCATCGCCTACATGTGAAACAAGTCCTCAAGAAGCTGTTGGAGCACAAGTTATATGTCAAGGCCGAGAAGTGTGAGTTTCATGTGTCTACAGTATCATTTCTCGGGTTTTGTGATTTCTCCTGAAGGAATCTTGATGGATCCCGGCAAGACTCAGGCGGTGAAGGAGTGGCCCACTCCCCAGTCACGGAAGGATGTGCAGCGCTTCCTGGGCTTCGCCAACTTTTATCGACGTTTCATTCGGAATTTCAGCTCCATTGCTTCTCCCCTCCATGCACTTACCTCCTCTCATGTTAAGTTTCAGTGGTCCCCCGAGGCGGACGAGGCATTTGTTCGTCTGAAGGGAAGCTTCACCACCGCACCTGTGCTCCGAGTGCCTGACCCTGCTCGCCAGTTTGTGGTGGAAGTGGATGCGTCTAATACTGGACTGGGAGCCGTGCTGTCTCAACAAGACTCGACTGGAGGGAAGCTGCATCCATGTGCCTTTCTGTCTCGCAAACTTTCCCCAGCAGAGAGAAATTATGACATTGGAAATCGGGAGCTGCTGGCCGTCAAAGTGGCACTTGAGGAGTGGCGTCATTGGCTCGAGGGGGCGGAGCAACCATTTCTCATCTTCACGGACCACAAGAACCTGGAATACCTCAAGACTGCCAAGAGACTGAACGCCAGGCAGGCCCGATGGTCTCTATTCTTCTCTCGCTTTAATTTTCATCTCTCTTTCCGTCCAGGCTCCCGCAATATCAAACCCGACGCCCTGTCCCGCATTCACGACCCCGACGAGGGCTCAGAGGAACCTACCACCATTCTCCCTGCTTCCTGCCTCATCGGTGCAGTCACCTGGTCAGTAGAAAACCGGGTCAAGGCTGCTGTCCGGAACATGACCGCCCCTCCAACATGCCCACCGAACCGTTTGTTTGTCCCGCCTGAGCTACGTGGTGAAGTAATACACTGGGCTCATACCTCCAATTTCAGTGGCCATCCTGGGGTACAAAGGACTGTGTTCGTCATCGGTAGCCGTTTCTGGTGGCCATCTGTCAACAAGGATGTACGGGAGTACATAGCCGCCTGTACCACCTGCGCCACCCACAAGAGTTCCCATCGTCAACCTCCAGGTTTTCTTCGGCCATTGCCCGTTCCCCATCGCCCCTGGTCCCACATAGCTTTGGACTTTGTTTCTGGTCTACCGGCATCTAATGGCAACACGGTGGTCTTGACAGTCATTGACCGTTTCTCCCGCCTAGCTCATTTTATCCCCATGTCTAAACTCCCGTCCGCCAAGCAAACGGCACAGGCCGTTCTTCAGCACGTTTTTCGACTCCACGGATTTCCAAAAGACATTGTGTCGGACCGAGGGCCCCAATTCATATCTCGTTTCTGGAAGGAATTCTGCTCTCTCCTAGGTGCTGAGGTCAGTCTGTCATCCGGCTATCACCCTGAGACCAACGGCATCACTGAGAGAGCAAATCAAGACCTGGAGGCGGGGCTTCGGCTATTGTCTTCCACTAACCCTGCGACTTGGAGCCAGCAGCTGCTGTGGGTGGAGTACGCCCATAACACTCTACCATGCTCCTCGACAGGCTTGTCTCCATTCCAGTGTGCGTACGGCTATCAGCCACCTCTGTTCCCCGCTCTGGAGAAGGAGGTCATCATCCCCTCAGCCCACGCCTTACTCCGGCGCTGTCGGGGCACCTGGCTCCGGGCTCGCCGGGCCATGCTACAGAGCCAGGAACGCTACAAGAGGAACGCTGATCGCCGCCGCTCCCCTGCACCAACCTACGTGGCAGGCCAGCTGGTGTGGTTGTCCACCAAGGACTTACCGCTCCGGACAAGATCACGTAAGCTGTCTCAGAGATTCATTGGGCCTTTGCCATTGAAAAGATCATTAATTCAGTTTCTGTGAGACTCACCTTGCCCAGGTCCATGCGGGTCCATCCCACCTTCCACGTCCGCTGCCTCAAGCCGGTCTCCACCAGCCCTCTGGTGCCGCCCACTCCGGCGCCTCCCCCTCCTGTGATCGACGACGGCGAACCGATCTACCGGGTTCGGAAGATCCTGGACAGTCGCAGAGTGGGCAGAGGATACCAGTATCTCGTGGACTGGGAGGGATACGGTCCGGATGAACGTTGCTGGGTACCCGGCAGAGACATCCTCGACCCCACACTCGTCGAGGACTACAATCGTGGACAGTCCGAGATCCCTGGCCCGTCTGGAATTCGGGCTAGAGGGGGGGGGTCCTGTCACGGATCCAAGTCACGTGACCAGACTTTTACGTTGAAACGCTCACGGACTTTTAAGTCTACTTCCTGTCTCGCCGCCATGTTTTGTGATGTCATGACTACCCGGTGTTCCTCGTTTGTAATCAGTGTTCATTTGTGTATTTAAGGTTCGTCTCGGTCTTTGTTCTCTGCCAGATTGTCTGTGCATGTTGCCAGCCCTTCCAGCGTACTCATTGTTCTAGTCCTAGTCTCGATTGTTGCCGACCCTGATTCCCGTCCTCGACTCTCGCCTCGCCTGCCGTCTTTGTACTGTTTTGGTTTTATCCGTTGCCGACCATTCGCCTGTTCTGTGGATTCCTCTTTGCTGTGCCTCCGTTGGACTGTTTGCCGTTGCCGATCTTTTGCCCGCCTAACTTTGATTAAAGCGCATTGGAATTCATCCCTGCTGTCTCTTCTCCTGACTGTGCATGTGGGTCCAACGCCTCAGAGCAGTTTCCGCCGTGACCAGAGTGAGAGAGAGAGAGAGAGGGA
>CM051500.1:3831195-3887786 GCA_028031935.1 Paedocypris micromegethes | reverse complement strand
CACACACACACACACACACACACACAATTCATTAAAAAAAAACCCCATCACACACCATTTTCTGCTCAGACGCACAAAACTCAAAGCAAACGCGAAGACACACTGAGGCCTCGCAGAATATTCTAGACCTCCTAAAACACAAGCTCAGTCAGTGTGACCAGCTCAGCTCAGCTCAGAATCTTCCTTATCGTCCGACTCACTTTACAACAGAATCACGGAAAAAACACAACGACTTCGTATTCCTCTTCTGCTCCATTCTACCCAGGATTCCCTGCTGCTGGATGTGACGCCAGCACTCACACACTGACCGGCGATACGGTCTCGCTGTCTGATAAATAGCCCGTTTACTTCTAGAAAACGTCAGAGCGAGACGATGATGGATGAGAGAGACAGTCGCCACCCCAACACAGAGTCTCTGTCAGACACACACACCTGCCAGACGCACAACACACGCATTATTTCTCCCAGCGCACACGTACAGTCGCAGCTTTGACTAGACGCCGTGGGTTCTGGACCACCGCGCCGCTCCTCTGGCCAAGAATAAGCCACTCACAGGAAGACACTGTCTGATTTGGATGTAAAAGCGCCGCCGCAGGATTCGCCGAGGCCGAGACGTGTGTGTGTGAGATTGTGTGCAAACATTCCCTCACACACACACACACACACACACTTCCGATCCGAGGGGAGGTGAATGGATTGGCGACACGGATCTGGAGAGGTTTCCAAACCTATTTTTAGGAATTTCGCTTGTTGTTTGCGGCACTTAAGGTCATGAGTTCGATTCCCAGGTCACGTAGAAATCTGGGAACTAATTTTGCTTGAGATGACACGAAATACAGGCGAAAATGTGCAGATTGCAAATAAAAAAATACAAACACACACAGGTTAGAGCTGCACAATTAGGGATGAAATGAGAATCCCGGTTTTGAACAAAGATGGCTCAGGATTTTTTTTTTTTTTAAGATTTAACCCTGAGCATTAGGTTGTGAAACAGTAATGGAAGAACACGTATTGCTCTTTGGTTTAAATGTAAACAAATGTAAGAAAAATATTTGTAAAAGTAATGACGTAAAATCTTTTATAACTTTTTTTAATACGTTTGTGCAAAATCTTTCATCTGATTTTTGATTAAGTACCTGTCGTGGTGGGCGGGGACAGTGCAGATGTGCTTTGCGATGGGTTCGCTTTGACCAATAAGAGCAAGGAGTCAAAAAAGTCAAAGAACGATTTGTGAAATCGATTTTTAAAATCTCAAGCAGAAGATATTTGCACGCGAGTGTGAAAATACGTGTGCTGCTCAACATGACCTGCACACGTGCAAAACTCAAAACTCTTTTTGACAATATTTTGATCCCATTGAATGACAGGAGTGCGTGTTATCTCCACATCAGACCAGTTAAACTGACTTGTATAAATGCTGAATTAAGATCATGAGGGGTTGGAATTGAGATTGCAATCTTTTAACGATTACAAATTAAGACCGACAGACAGACACACACAAGAGAAACTTTTCATTTAATTTTTTGAATTGTTGAATTGATATAAGACTAATTTATGATGAATTTAAATCAAAACATTATTTTCAAAAATCGATGATTTTATCTAAAGTGAATCACGTCAAAGTGAATCAAATTGGAAGCATTCACGACTGTTTCTGAAAAATTGCCGTTCAATATTTCGGCCACAAATATGATTCCATATGGATGATTTGTGTAGGTTTCAATATTAACAGCCAGACTCTAGTGAAGCACAAGCTGAAGCCGTGGTTCTCTTTCCAGTCCAATACCAAACCAAACCCGGTACGGTTCACTTCAGGTGTGAACACAAACCGATCTCGGTCCAAACCAAATCGTTCCTGCCACCAGATGCCTCGGAGAAAGTGTTTGGCGTATTTGTGTTTCCAGACCAAAATGAGTCGTGGCTCGAAATGGAGCTTCAAGGAAATGAACCGCCTGGAGTTTGGGCAGATGAAGTGTGTTTCACCTCATGAATAAGACGTAAAAGTGTGGATGTTCCACGACGCTTAGAGAACAAAGAAAGAAGAGGCGATTTGGTTTGAAAAATCTGCAATTGGTGAGCAGTGGGTAGCGCAGAAGAATTTGTTCCAGGGTTTTCTAGGGGGATTAGTTCTAGCTCCTTGTAAACCAGAGATAGAATAAGCGGAAGAAAACGGATGGATGGAGGGAAAAATTAGTAGATTTTCTGTTCTATAACTGTCAGTAACTTCTGCTTCCCTTGTACATTTTTATTTTTGTTTCTCTTATTAATATCATACAATATTTCTCTTTTGTGTGAGCAACTATTACCGCAAAACAAAGTTTTTTGAATTTAATTGAATTGATTTGAATAAGAATGTGCTTCTAATGTGTTTTATAAGTCACTTTGGATATATGGATAGTAAGCGACTGCCAAAAACATGTTAGGTGAATACGGTCATTGACCTTCTGTGCTGTGTCAAATGAAAACTATTTGGCAACATTAAAGAAAAGTTGGCAATGCTACATGATAACGCCACATCCTGATGCTGCACTTCCTGTTTTGTTCCCGCGTGCAAATTTTAACAAGGGCCAAAAGAAATGCAACAAAAGCAAAGTAAATAAATAAATTGGCCCAAAGCAGACCATTTTTTCCAGAGGTGTCGAGTAAAGAAGTAAAAAGTATTTTTTTTTTACTTTGCAAATATCTGTATTTTCTACTCCTTGCATTTTAGGAATGTCCATGTTAAATTAGTTTTGTTTCAGTGTTGTGATCAAACAAAAAAAAAAAAACATTCGATAAATCGTGGCATGCGGTTACTGTAAACTTGATTGTGGTTGGGTTGCTTGCATATAATAGTAATAAAATGCGATGATTTTAAAGTACTTATATGGCAACATTTTAGCGTAACAAAAGTGCTGCATCATTAGACATGTCATTTTTAACACCAATTTTTTGTTTTTACCTTTATACTTTAAAAAGTAAAGTAAATTCAAACCAGAACTTGTATAAAAAGACGTAAATGTGAACGCCTTTTGTTCGTTTCTTAAAAAAAACGGTGGGTAATTTTGCCACTAATTTGATTCCATAAGAAAAACTGTGAGCGTGTTGTTCAAAAGCACCTGCGAAGGCAAGAGGAAATCCCTCCTGCGAACTAGGAAGCAAGAACTTCTCCATCTGCGTCCCTGATCACGCCACCGCCATGCGAGAACACACACAAAGACAAAAGAGGAACGGAGAGAGATTTATCGCTTTGTTTGCACATCTCTTCTAACCGGAGGCTTTTCTCCCAGGCAGCGCTGTGAGGCTTCATGGTCACAGAGACTGAATACAGGCGATGCGTGAGGGAACGACAGATCAGCGACAGACAGAGAGATGAGAGCCGATGAAGAGATTGAACCTGCTCTCATTCACCATCTCAGGTAGAGAGGACGGTCGGAATTGTGAAGCGAGGATCCAATAATGAGGAAATACGGTTTCTGGACCAGGTTCTAAAACCCATAATCCTGCAGTGCTGTCAAAAGTAGTCACTTGAGTTCGTTACTTAAGTCGAAGTATAGATACAGAAAACATGAAGTATAAATACAGGAATTAAAGAGTTCAAAAATACTTCTGTGGAAGTAAAAGGTACTGCCAAATATTTTATTAGAGTAAAACTACTGTTACTAATACTGATAAAACTACTTTTAAGTATAAAAGTAAAAGTAATGCAAAGAAAAAAAATGCCATTATGGAACTATATTGTTATATTAAAATGTTGTTGTATACATATACATTGAAAATTAAATTAAAGATTTTTTTAGATCTATGTCAATACGGAAATAAAACAAACCAAAATGAAATCCCAGTAACTCGGCTAGTTTTGAGAAAGTAGGAAGTACAGATATTTTCTTAAAAAATAAGAACTAGAAGTAAAAAGTATGCGGAAAAAGAATTACTCTAGTAAAGTAAAAGAAGTCGCCTGCTTGTCCTTATAATGTCTTTACATCTCAGAGTAATGTTCAGATTGAGGAGAGTCGCCATATTTCCCTGAACTATTAACTGCGGGAATTTACTCTGCAAAACGTCTAACCGTATGTATTAAAATGTTCGGGAAAAGTTGATATCCCGAGCATGACGTTTAAGAGTGTCAGCATTCTCTTGAAAGCAGTTAGCATTGAAAGCATTGTGTAAGCTTTGAAAGAGGAAATGTTTGGGAGATGATTGTGTTTTATGTATTATAAACAGATTACAAAGTGGGCGAAAGTGTTATTACATGCAAACACACAATCTGAGCTCTACCATCCAATCAAAACTCAATGGAAATTAAGCATTGCCACAACGAGCTAATGATGCTAACATTTAGGAAGCGGGAGAAGATGATGCCCCTCGTTTATTTGAAGTTGTGTGTCATGTACTTGTTCTTCTGCCTTGTCCTTTTAATACAGCTTAATCTAAGTGAGTTTAAGTTGAACTCTACACTTTATACTCCCATTCTGCTCGATCTGCCTTTTCTTTTCTCCCTTCAAACTTTTCCAGTGCGTTTAAGCGCTATTTACTCAGCATCATTAGATCTCACTTGAACTGTGAACAAGTTTGCTCAACTGAGTAAACTCGGACATTTGAGTTTGCTTTCAGTCAAGCCAATGTTCCCAGCTTTTCTGCAAAGCCTATGAGCTTGTGGTTGAGGCGGTGTTCACAACAACCAGGTTGTGGGTTCAAGTCCCAGAGAAAGCCGGATGAAGTCCAGTGCTTGACTGACGCAACAGATATAAAGTCAGCTGAGATGTTGAGCGTTGTTACCAGTTGAATGTAGAGCAGTTGTGGCCTAGTGGTTGTGAGGTCACCAAAGGGTTGCTGGTTTGAATCCCCGATGTCGTGTACCACAATTGAAGAGTCCTTGAGCACAAAACAGATCCTAATTGGCTCGTTCTATAAGTCGTCTTGGAAAGAAGCATCTGCCAAGTGAACGTACAGGATAAGCGGAGATATCTTCTCGTTTTGGCCACACTGTAAAGTTCTGGCCAAATCGAGAAGATACAAAACATGCAAGACTTATTTGTAAGACATGCATTGGGTATTCTCGTACCTCCATCATCTTCTTCCTCACATAAAGCTTCCTACAGTAGCCCTTGTAGGAAGACAAACGCAGAAGCAACTCGAGAAGATCTTCAGCCAGCTGGTAGAAAAAAGCCCATTCTTGGCCAAAAGACGACTAGATGACGACTAGGTCCCATGGGTGCGCAATGGCCGCCCGAGTGTGCCAGCTTTTCCCTTCCAGTGCGAAGTCTGCCCGTTTACTGCCCACCCTAATACCAACACCTCTCCTCTAGCTCCTGTGTAGGTGAGCAGCACCTGCAATCTTCCTCAAAGGGGAAGTAAAGATGCATTCGGCATGATGCTTACAGCAGGTGGACGCGTGTAGTCGTGTGTTTCACGGTTGAGTTTGCTGGCAGCCGTGTGGAGTTATGATGGAAGGGGAAGCGGGCGAGGGCGGGGGGGCGTTTGCTGTGGTACAGTTTCAGGTTCCTGATGGATATTGTAGTATTAGCACCACACACACACACACACACACACACACACACGGACAAAGTGAGTCAGCGGGGGGCTAAAGAAGTGGCCCTGCCAAGAGTCCCACTCTGCTCGGAGACAGCAGGTAAATATATATTTACAAACTGACGCGCTGCTGGCTACATCTTAAACAGGATTTACAGGGGACAGATTCAAATACACCACCATAAAACGTCCCCGGCTTCACCTGGAGTCTGCAATAAAGTGTCGTTCAGGTCCTTCACATCAGTCTCGGATACACCGAGTCCTGTTACGGCGTTTCACACGACACCCTGCTCGTTTTATTCCAGCATTATGTAAGCGGGCAACTGGAAGGTCATTGACAAATGGTGAAACCCACACACACGTGAATTTATACATCAACACTTCACAATATCTACATTCTCCCTGACCCCAACTATTAAAATACCCCCACCCCCTTACGCCTTGCCCCACCTTAATCAAAAATCTATTCTAACTTCAGTCCTAAAATCCCATCTTGACCCTTATAATCGTTTAAATGTCCATATAAGTGACAATAAGATAATATTAAAGCTTTCCATTTACACTTTGGCCTAATTGCCAAAACACACACTCCACAATAGTCCAGTGTTAATGTCGCTACACTGGTTACCCGTAAAATTCTATTTAAAATTTTCTTAACAACTTATAAAGCACTACACGGTCTAGCTCCTCTGTATCTCAGTGAGATCATCATATAGTACGAGCCAACAAGACCACTGCCTTCTCAAAACTCAGCTCTGCTCGTAATACCAAAAATCTCTAAAACCTTTACAGGGGGGAGATCTTTCGTTTATCTACCACCAAAGTTATGGAATACTGTCAGGCTGAAGACACGAAAACCCAATTGCAGAGAGAAGTTTATTACAATGTTCCAGAGAGCAGAATTCTCAGAGCTCCAAAATCATGGGAAATTCAACAGGAGAAAAAAGGTAAAAAAAAAAAACCAAGAACTGTCTCCCAGGCAAGTAATCCAGAAGTCCTGCTCTGAAAACAGGATCAAGGAACCTCCACCGTGAGTCTGTGAAAAACCCAAGCATCCATAGACTGGCTCAAACGTGGCAGGATTACTGCAGTCTGCAGAAACAACAAAAACAGGACAACCAAGAGCAGCGCACACACAACAGCGAAACAGCAACTGACCTTCTAATGACAAACTCGCACAGAACAAAGGTGTGGTGAGAAATAAATAGCAGAGCAAACGAGGGAATTAGTTACAAACAGGAGCGAACAATAGTCACGAAAAGCATATTTATAACTGTAAAAAAAGCATGTTCGATGACTAAAATTAACGAATAGGAAGGCTGCATAAGGTAGAAGCTTGGAACCATTGTACCAATAGGATGGAGACAACGTCGCTTGAGGAATGTCGTACCAAACCAAAAAACCAGACCTAGTCAAGGTCCGTAGATTTCACTCACATACAGTGGCCAGAACAGGTCCGCAAGACTGGACTAAGCAGGGAGTAATCTCAGAACCGCGGCGTGACAAGACGACCTAAACCGACATGTTCGGCTCACCTTCGCCTTTCAGCTTGTCGACTTAATTTTAGCCCATTTGGAGAGAAACCATTCGGTATTTGGAAGGGGTGGCAAGACTCAAAAGCAGTTTTTATGCGTCCAACCTAAAAAAAAAAAAAATAGGAAAAAATATATACGTAAATATCACAACTAAAGCAAACATCACCAAAGTACCACGAATAACATTAACAGATTGCGAATATTTTCCGCTAATTATCCCCTTAGGTCATAATCAAGCCTCACCCATAATTACTTGCAGCATGTTTTTAAAGGTTAAAGGAAGTGGCCACGCCCTCTCCACACCATAGCTGTAATAACATATAACATACGATAAAAGTAAAAACTAATAACATATCAGCTTATGTTTTATAAATTGTGAGGCCGCAGACTTCAAAACAAGTGAGGTCATGTGACAGTGACAGCACTTCATTAATAAACAGCAATTTATTGACTCTCCCTCGGTCCTTATCTCTCTCTCTCTCTCTCTCTCTCTCTCTCTCTCTCTCTCAATCTCACTCGGTCTTTCTCTCTCTCTCAATCTCACTCAGTCCTTCTCTCTATATCTCTTGCTCTCTCCCTCTCTCTCTCTCTCAATCACATTCAGTCCTTCTCTCTTCCTCTCTCTCTCTCTCTCTCTCTCTCTCTCTCTCTCTCTCTCTCTCTCTCTCTCTCAATCTCATTCAGTCCTTCTCTCTCTCCCTCTCTCGCTTTCTCTCAATCTCATTCAGACCTTCTCTCTCTCTATCCCCTCTCCCTGTTCCATTCATCATCAATTGAAAAAAAAGGTACATGTCAATAATAATAATAGAAAAACCCAAAATACAAATAATAATAAAGCCTTTACAAATGAGGCACAAAAGTCACATAGAAAAAATATTGCCCATATTATCCTTAATTATATTAATTATGCGTACATTACAGTGTACAAGTACAGGAATATAAAAACAGAAAACATATTGCTCACTTACTGTTTTTCATTACATTTACAGTGCGACGCATTTTCCATCAGGTAAAAAAACACAAATAAATAGACTGGATAAACCGGGGCAGCCGTCGGGGTGCGAGAAGAGCTCCACTGAAAGAGTGAAAAGAGAGAGAAAGAGAGAGAGAGAGACAGGGCAAGACAAGCATCAACAAACGCCAAACAAGGCCAGAGTGCAATATAATGGCTGGCACGTGGTTGTGCGCGCTGACCCGTCTGAATGTGCTGTGGATGGATATGTAGTGTGCTCAGGGGCCAGAGGGGCTCCGGCTGGAAGAGGGATGGATGGGGTGAGCTGGAAGGGTTCCATGCCCTTAATCCCCCTTCTCAACCTCTCCAGCATCACTCTGGATCACCATATCCTGCACTTTCATGCAGCTGACAGCCGCTCATTTACACACGCGGCTCATAGAGGGAAAGGTACGGGGAGGAGGAGAGTGTGCAGGGCGCATGGACTCCAGTGTGTTGCCTAAAGTTGTAGTCAAATTGTGGAATCATTTAGGGGAAGAGGTAAAGCAATGTACAAACTTAAAACATTTCAAACATTAATGTAAAAAATCTAGGGCTGTCAAAGTTCACGCGTTAACTCATGCAATTAATGAAATTTGTTTTATCGCGTCAACTTTTATTAACGCCATTAACGCTTCTTGTTTTTCCGGTTTTGCCGGTTTTTGAGTTTCACTTCAAAACCATTCAGTATTGTGTGTACATTTTTTTGTCACGGAAATCACGAACACACAAATATACGAATACAAATCCGTTGTCTCTTTTCCTAAAAAAAAAATTACTTATTTCTTTTTTAATTATTATGACCGGCTTACCCATTGTTTTCTTTAGTCAAAACGATATATTACAGTATTAAAACAAGTGTTTATTTCGTGTTGAGTTTACATTAATTTACATTTTACACTTCAATACGCAATATTACAAGATTCTATACTTGTTCATGTCATTAATAATTGTTAATACTAAAGAATTAGTTTTAATGAATTATTATTATTTGTGATTAATCGCGATTTGCAAGGGTATGGGTTAATTTATGATGTTGCTGTGGATACAGTCTTCATGCGTTAACGTGGAATATGAAAGGGGGCGGGACTAGATAAGTTGCACTTTTTTCATTATTAGTTATTATTAGTTATGTATACATGGTTGAATAAATAAATAAATATACAAACAAACACGTGTAAATACTACATTCGTGCACACACGTATAATTATTGAGCTTTCTGTGTGGAGCTAGCTTGCTTTACACGTGCATGCGTGGGTTTCCTCCGGGTCTCCAACACAGTACAACAATAAAAGTAAGAACAATTGGGGCGGGGAAAAGTGTCTGAGAGCGAGAGTGTGAATGTGTGTGTATTAGTCATGAAACCACATGCCTTCTGGCCCAGAATTGCTGGGATTGGCTCAGGCTCCACGTGACCCAGAAATGGAAAAGCGGTTTAAAAAAATATTGAATGTATATAAATAAATATATACCGCATTTACGTGAAAATAAGACACATTTTAGACGCTTAAAAACTTGCGGGGTGCTTCTAATTTTAAATATGCACGTAAATATAAGCACCTTTTTTCTATAAATGGAGGCAGACGTGCATTTAAGCTTTTATTGGCTCAAAAACAGAAATAAAGAAACATTAGACACGTCCCGACACTTAATAACAGGGACAAAATAACACTGGAAAAAGTAAGATTAAACAAACTAAAATAAATAATATTGTAACAGACAGACCATATTGTATCCGGTAGATCCGTGCTAGTGGCTAACGGCTAGCGCCTGAAAATGAGTCCAGCAGTCAAAAGCTTCGGAACAAACAGAAAGAAAACATTGTAAAACGAAGAACACCGGTGTCAAAAACAATCAAATCTCTCTGTCTGCTGCACAGAGCAAAACAATACTGTTCTGATATTTACGTCTAACAAATATATTTAATATAAGGGGTGGTATATATTTAATATATAGGGGGTGCTTATATTCACGTGAATACAGTATGTATTTATTTATTGATCAATAAATAAATTCAATTCAGATTTATTGGAACACACATTAATCAGAAAGCTGCTTAGTTGAGTAGTTGATCATCATTGCATAAGCGTAATATTGTCCACTTATTTGGGACAAAATTCAGCTTTATATGGTTAGAATACCACGCCGTCTAAGATAACATTTTTTGTTTGTTTTTTGTTTGTTTTTTCTTTTGTTTTTGTGAAACTGTAGTGGCTTGGTCTTGTTTCTGCAGGCACTATCCACAAACTACACTACAGCTGAAAAAGTGTAAAACGAATTTTCCAAAAAGGCTGTTCTGAACGCTCTTCTCCTTAACCATGTAGTGAACTGATCCAGAGTGCAGCTTTGCTTTACTACACACACACACACACACACACACACACACACTCGCACACAAACACATGGCAGAACAAAAAGCCTAAATGAAGCAGCAGGTAGCTAAAGTTTCCCGGCTGGTCTAATGGTTTTGTTAAGGGCTCTATACTCTTAAAGCACCTTTAAGTGCTTCCACTTTTAGGCAAAAGTATGGGACACACACCAGCTGCCGACCAGCCAAGCATGAGCTTGGCAACCAGTTAGACAAGCTCGAATAAGCTAAAAGACTTTCTTAAAAGCATCCAATGTCTGTGAAGCAGCTCCGACTTCATCTAAACAGTTATATACGGCTTAAAACGTAACATCCTGATCATTTTAAAGCAATCTTTAATTACTTAAGGGGTTAACAAAGCCTCCTTCCTGTTTGAACCGCTTTTTGAATAAATAAAGATGTGAATAGATCGATAAACATTCACACCTCCGTATCTGTCACTGACTGATTTACAGCGTCTAAAACCGGTATTGTAATTACTGTTAATATTTAAAGTTGCTGACTGAAATACCCTGTAATAACCCTATAAACACCCGACGTGTGGTATGTGTGAGTGGGTAAGAACTTTTGTGAGAGATGTTTGTTTGTTTATATGTTTGACTTCTTTTTCTCTCGTGTTTACATTTTGTTTTGGGTTTATGCTTGTGTTTACAGTTTTGTTTACTTTCTGTCAATCTCGAAATGCTACCATTTATTTTTCTTTCCAACTTTTATATTTGCATTTCCGATAATTGTTTCACTGTGTATTTGTTGTTATACAAGGACCATATAAGAAATTCTGTTCTATTCTACTCTATTCTAGTCTACTCTATTTATATCTACTGTAGTATATATACTATTTTCTACTCTATATATTTCTTGTCTACTCTATTCTACTCTATTCTACCTTATTCAATTCTAATCTACTCTACTCTCTTATAGTCTACTTTGATCTACTCTATCGTACTCAACCCTATTACCGTATTCTATTGTAGTCTACTCTGTTGTAATCTATTCTATTCTACTCTATTGTATTCTAGTCTATTCTACTCTACAAAATTTTATTCTATTCTATTGTATTTTAGTCTACCCTATTCTACTCTGCTAAATTCTACTCTACTCTATTATTTTATTGTACTATTGTTCTACTCTATTATAGTCTACTCTTTTATACTTTTTTTTTTTTAATAACCTATTGCATTAAATTCTACTGTATTCTATTTTATTCCATTCAATTCAACAAAACCTTCATGGACAAAAAAAATTGTATCCAGTAATGTCAAATCAATGAACCGATCAAACCTATTTTTCCTTTAGCAGGGATGTCTATTCCAGTCTTAGAGCAGATCCAACCAGGATATCTGTTCAGGAAACAGGCTAATCCTGTGTAATTCCGGGTTAAAGGCATCTTTGAATCCATTGCATCAGAAATTCAGTAAATGTCAGAAGAGATAAGTGGCAGGTGGATAGTGGATTTGGGGAGTTAGTAGATCAGAGGGCAGCGTGACGTGAGCAGGGAAATGCTACGCAGTTTAGCATGAGAGTAGGAAAACATCACCAACCCTGCTGCTAAACGTCGTGAAGACAGAGGAGGAAACGGAAAACTTTGGGGTACAAAAATGATAAAGCAATACATAAAACTGTTGTTACTATACATAAAACTTACATCGACTGCATCGATCATATTGTGTCTCAAAGTATGAATGAAGTGGTTCGTTTTAATAAGAGTCTAAAGACAGTAAAAACTGTGAAAAGCACCTTACGATTGCTCGGAACTTGGACTTGAACTTGAGTTTAATTTGTCGCGTTGGACATCATACATATATCAGTTTGCTCACTCGTCAAATCAATGTCCTCAATACGGTTCAACACCTGAAATTATACGTAAATGACCTAAAAGTAACCTAAAGCATGAAAAAATAGACAATTATTAATAAGACCTTTTGTATATGAGTATCATAACAAGAGTGTGTAAAAATCAAATGGTTTTATACACGTACAGGTATGTGGATTTTATACTGAGGAAGAGGCCTGTTGGAGGTGGAGCTTAAGGACGGAGGTGGAGCTTAAAAATAATTTAAACACATTTTCCTGGTCAAAAAACCAGACCCTTCATAGTCTTCCTCTTTTCAGCATCACCGCCCCTTTTCTTTTTCTGGAAATGTAACGTAGCAAAAAATTAAAAACGGAAAAAAATAAATTAATTAAAAAATACATACCCGCTTCCCATAGGAAGAGAACCCAGTCAGAGGCGGGGCTACGCTGTGACATCACTGCTCACGTCTCGAACTCATTTCTCAAGCTTATGATTGTGTACTAGGGCTGGCGATATGAGTGAAAACTCATATCACGATATTTTCTAGTGTCAAGGCGATAACGGTATTATATCACGGTATGGGGGTGGGGCATTATATTTTAATAGACCTTAATTACATTATTTGTACACAAAATCTGTATTGTAACTTTATTTAAAGAAATTAGATGCAGGGGGTAACCAGATAAGCAACTGACATGTTTAATACAGTATGTCTATTAAAAGTAGTAATCCTGGCGTTTATTCGAAAAATGAGAGAGAGAGAGAGAGAGAAATAGAAAGAGACAGAGAGAGAAAGTTTACGTTATCACGCTTTCTTTCTTTCTCTCATTCTCGAGCGCAACAGAGCGTGAGTCTGAATCCAAATGCCGCGTGAAACAAACGTTTACAAACGACTTTGATAAAAAAAAATTGGAAAATAAGCAGAAATAGCACTGCACATGTCTTTAAACTACACAAACACCGGAGCTCCTCGCGCCTCATGGTTGTGTGATCTATTAATTCAGCCTGTCACAACGCTTTCTGTGTTCCATTAGCAGTGTTCCATTAAAAGTTTATGAAAAAAGTAAATTGTTGTATTATTATAAGCTGCGTTACTGTATTATTGCTACCCCCCCCCCTTGTTTTCCTCTTTTCCGCCATGTGGTTGTGGGGTGGGGGGGAGGGGTATTGAATATAAGTGTGTACATTTAAAACTCAATAAAAAAATGTACAAAAAAAAAAAAAGTAACAAAACAAACGTGCTATATGGTACTTAAGTGTTTATATACATGTATAAGAATTAAATTCATGAATGTGTGACGGTATCCACGATATTGTGATATATTGCAAGATCCATATTGTGGCTCAACTCAATAACGGTTTTCACGTTATTACCAATTTATCGCCCACCACTATTGTGTTCCAAAGCCAAAATACTCCACACTTTGGACCTGGCTTCACAGTTGTCCTCCTGAAGCACACACCTTCTCTCCATCTCCACCTGGAGCTCCAGTCTCAGCTTGAGCTCTTCACATGCCGACAGGTTGGAGAGCCTCGGTCAGCATGAGGCTGCGTGATGGATGAGCTCTCGGACCTTCAAAACAATCCCAGCATGGACGGGGTGTGTGAGCGCTCTTCATCTCGGACCACCAGCCCCACTCAGCGAGCGGCCCGCAGAGGTCGAGCCCAGGGCAGGACATTTATGAGGTGTAGATATTTGCCTCCTCACGAAGAACACTGCGATATTGACACCGCCTGACCTCCGTCCTGATCTATCGAGGCTTCAGCGAGTTATTGCTACCTGCTCCAGTCTCATAAAGCACCAGAAACACAATGTTTGTTTATTTGGGCCGGGGAAATGAAGAGATCGTCCGTGTGTTTGGGAGCTGGTCTGAAAGATAGCGTGGACGTAGACGCTGCTGCCGGCTCTACAGGAACACGCCGACTAATCAAAACCTCTTCCCCCAGTGGTCTCCACTCTGATGCCTTTACGGCCCCCCGGCTCCGTGTATGACTGATGTCAGATCATTAACTCCTCCTCCTCCTCCTCCTCGCGTCGCCCTACACGACCAATCCACTCACAAGCTTCCCAAACCTTGCAGTTGCGTCTAGGTGAAAAAGGATCCGACAGTGGAATGGTGACAGTTGATGGAAAGAGGGGGGTGTTTTTAAAAAAAAATTAAATTATTCTCATTGCAATCTTGGAATTAAGGGACGCTTTGTGTTTAGGTGGTGCTTGAGACTCAAAGAACTTGACATAACTTGGGTCTTGTCAGGGTTTCCATTGGGAAGCTTCCCCTCTAGTATACTTTATTTGATTTTAGTCTTCTCAGTTCTACTCTATTCTCATCTACTCTATTCATATCTAGTATATATAACTATTTCCTACTCTATATATTTCTTGTCTACTCAATTCAAATCTACTCTATGCTACTCTACTCTCTTTTAGTCTACTTTGTTCTTTGTCCAGTGTTTTTTTGTCTTGTCTTCACTGTTGTTGTTGACTGTCATGCTGTTCTGTCTAGTAAGTTTCTTTATATAGCCTGTGTTGACATCTACTGTAGCCTATTGTAGACCAATTGCTTCACTTGCTCCTCTTTTTGTAAGTCGCTTTGGATAACAGCGTCTGCCAAATGACTGTAAAGTAAAGTAAAGTTCTACTCCATCCTACTCAACTCTATTACTGTATTCTTTTGAGGTCTACTCGGTTGTAGTCTATTCTACTCTACTGTATTGTATTCTAGTCCATTCTATTAGTCTACTCTACTTTATTGTACTCTTATTCTACTCTATTCTAGTCTACTCTTCTGTACTTCTTTTCCAATATATTGCATTATATTCTCTATTTTATTCCAATCCTTTTAACAAAATCTGCACGGACAAAAATAATGTATCCAGTAATGTCAAATCAATGAACCAATCAAACATATTTTTCCTTTAGCAGGGATGTCTATTCCAGTCTGAGAGCATGTGTGGGTGTAGATTATTTTTAAAACCTAGATTACTTTTACTGCAATCTTGGAATTAAGGGACGCTTTGTGTGTAAGTGGTGCTTGAGACTGTTAGACATAACTTTGGTCTTGTCTAGGTTTCCATTGGGAAGCTTGTTAAAAAGAAGTTTTCCCTGAGGCAACACCGCCGGCTTCATAGCTGCGGTAATTTCACAGTAGGCATACGTACTGGAATACGTACAAAGTGATTTTTCAGAGTTTTTTCAAATTATGTCAGAAAAACCATTCCATATACTGGTTCACAGACTCGTTCTCATTGAAATACTCCCATAAAGTGCAATTAGCTTCTGTACTGTCAGGATTCCCGTCACTGTCTCTGTGACACAACAATCTGGTTGTTCCTGATAACGTCAAACGTCTTAGTTCTCCTGACTTCTCGCTTGTGGTTTGGTTAGTTATTGGCTCTCGTGCTTCCCTTGATTATAATTTTGTCTTGTATTTAAGACGGTGTTCCCTGTCTTTGGTTGTTGGCTCTTTGTTGGGATCCTGAGTCTAGAGATTTCCCATTTTTCCATTGCGGAAGTGGCATTTTTCTTGAATTTGACACGTGCAGCGCATTTGTATGTAAGCCGGTTATCACCATTAAAAAATGTTACAAAGTATTGCGACTTTTTTTTCTAGAAATTGCAAAATATTAAGTCTGAAGGCAGTTGTGATGCAGCAGTTGGGAGTTGGATCTGCCACACAAGTGATGTAGGTTCAAATCTTGTTCTGGCTGATTCCACAACATAATGGTCGTAAGCAAAACAAGCACAACACCTTAAGGCTGCCCACTGCTCCGGGTTTGTGTGTGTCACTTCACTGGATGATCCCTAGTCGCCATATTAACAAACTCAGTCACTTTAACTCTAAAATGTGTCAGTCAATGGACTTCCAGCAAATCGACCAATCAAATCCTAGCAGTCTATAATATAATCAAATGCACAGAAATCTCAAGTATTTGATGCGTCTTGTGGCGTTTTGTCATCAGCGTGTTGTTCTGTCTTTGATTCGGGCTGATAAATGACCAGCATACTTTCTTGACAGCGTTTCATGACATTCACTCAGGCCAATTTCGCTCCAGACATCAAACATTTCAGTTGCTGCAGGATATCCTGTCAAACGTGTAGTGTTGCGCCGTCTTCACACGTTTCATGTTTCTCTTTATTTTTGAAGTTCCTAAGACAGAAACGAGACTTTCACGAACTCTAAATGCTTCAACAGATTCCCTTCCGTAATGCGTGTGTGACTGTAAAAGAGACGTTAAAATTATGATGCAATATAAAACACACTGGAGAGGGTAGTTTCGATGTCTTTTTTTTTTTTTTATTAAATGCAACACGAATGCAATAAAATTAAGATAAATAACATGTTTAAACAGTGGAAATATCCTCATACCCACAAGGTCAAAAAAGAACATCCACTATAAAAAAAAAAAATCTGTTCCAAGTGGGTCTCAAACTCAGGTTACACAACAGTCCTACTTCCTTTGAGGCTTGGCCAACATCCTGGCACACACGGGTGATGCCAGCGCCATCGCATCAAGCATCGCATCCAGTGTTTGCTTACAAAAATACCACTTTTCTTTCTTTTTCTATTTTTTATAGACCCCGAAAGTGACGTTATGTTTCTTTTTCACATCATATTTCTTAAAGCTTTAGCTTCTGCAGTGTAACAGCAACAATGTCATAAAAAAAAAAAGGAAATCATCCTTTAGGATTCAAAGGCCTATCAGTCCTTCGCAATTCCAACGCGGAACAATTTGCATATGGAACAGACGAGCAAAAACGCCGACAATGGAAAAGGAAAGAGATTTTTTTGGCGAAGCAGGAGGGAAAGTGACGAGAGGCGGCGTTTGGGATTGGATCAGTTTTGAACCGCACAGGTTATGATTGTCCTTCATGGTCACGTGACGGAGGACAGCAGGAGGCTTCAAGTGCTGGAGATGTCCGCTCGTGCTTTTATTTTGTAATACGCACTCCCTGCAGACACAAAAAAAAACCCCTCGGCTGACACTTTGCTACAACGCTGCTGAAACGTTCCGTGAACATTTCCCGTGTTTAGGCGACACAAAAGCTTCATCTGTCGTCTAAAACACATCGGGCGAAAAGATTGCAAGCGCCCCTGGTGGTGATTCGGCCTACACGCGGAACGCTACCGAGGTTCGATTCCTTTGGTCTGATTTTTCGGAGGCCAGATTGCTTTTCAGTTTTTTTAACGTATTTTTTCAACATTTTTTGATGGTTTTCATCCGTCGAGTGTAAAGCTTCTTTAGCACAGAAGAGTCGTGTTGAGTTGGTTTAAAATGTGACTGGTTAGTTGATAGCTCAGACACACACAAAATCGTTAAAGCTTAAAAAAATAAAACAAAAGCAAAAGACAGATGATAAATTATGAAGTAGACATAGACGAAAAATCCAAACCTCCCCGTCTCGTCCACACACGAGCAATTGGCAAATCTCCCAATTGAACAAGTTCTTTCATTTTATAAAAATAACACAATTAAGAGCAATAAAGAGGAATAGAGTTCTCTCTTCATTTATATTATATTTACAGTTTGTAGATTTGAATATATATGTAAATATTTATATATTTATATATTTACACATCGAATAAAACCAATTGTACAATAATGCACCTGAATGAAAATACGTAAGAGGTACAGACGTGTATGGCTTGGCTAGAAAAAAAAAAACATTTTTTGTTTGTTTTTTTTGTTTGTTTGTTTACGCACTAAAAATTTCTGCACATAAAATAATCGCTAATATACTGACTTAATAGCTAGCGGCCAAAGGAAAGATAAATTAAATAAATCCCTGGAATTGAGGTTAATAAACTGTACACACACACACACACACACACACACACACACACACACACACACAACAATAGATCGAACCTTTAGCTTGGAGTTTTTTGTGGCTGACCTACACACACTGTTTTCACATATTTGCATATATAAAAAAAAAAAAAAGATCATCTCATTCACTCTCCTCTCACGCACAAACAGATCCTACCACAGCTCAAAGTAACAGTGTATTTGGTCCTGCTGGGATTTTAAAAGCCCTGGTGACATGAGTCCGACCCGGGTCAAGATCTTTCCGAAAGATCTCATACAGTGAGTGTTTTACACCTCTGATTAAAGTTTGCCCGTCTACATACCCTACTCCGAACATGTCCAGTGCTTTACCATTACCACTAAAAGACTACAAAAATGTCCGCTCCATGACTTAGGGGCCGTCACAAAAGAGCGGGCGTCCAGTCACGGTCAGTATAACACTTCCCTCTTTTGAAAGCTGCAGAGTAAGCCACAAGCGTCTGGGCCTGATTGTCCGCCATTCCTTCTGTCCCGCAGGGGAACTTGGGATTTCAAGTAGAGCATTCAGACAGTTATATCTTTCGTTTAGTGTCAGCAGATGATTGACTCTCCCTCGGCCGTCACCAGCTGACCAGTGGTGGGGTCGTACGTTCCAGCCAGGTAGTAGAGATCCTGACCATCGCTGTTCGCTTTCCTGGCGCGGCTCTGGCGCTCGTACTCAGCTCGACTCACCACCTGGCACTTGTGAGAGATGGTTTGGACGTCATTTTCGTCCTCGTGGGAACTTTGGTACAAGGCGTGCTGTGAGCAAAGAAGATGGCTTAGATCTACAAAGTGCTCTGTCATAACCAAAGTCAACCAACTGAAAAGCAGACAACTGTTAATGAAAGAGCCTTGATGTGGTAGTTACCTTCCCATCCCGGTGTCTCTTGCCAAGTTTGGTCTCTTCAGGGTGGTAGAACCACTTCACTTTGACAACCATGTTGCTGGACCAAGACTCCCACAAACTCTCAATGCGACCAATGAAAGGTAGGTGCGGGCGACCTGCTGACAGGAACACGGCACAGTCCCCGACCCGGATGGCGTCTTTCCCACGAACGATGGCCTTGTAGAAGAGCTTCCGAGCTTTACCTTTCAAACCCCGTCTCTGCCGGAATAAGAAGAGAGCTTGAGTAAGGACGTCCACCACACCGCAAGAACTTGCCTTTTGAACACCCTACCTGTGTCGGACTCCCGGACCACCTCCACAACTGCCGTCCTGGCACGAACGAAGACAACCCGGTTTGAGAATCTGACGATGGAATCTTCTGTTTCTTGTGAAAGTCTTTGGAAGATTTGGACTGCACTACAGAGGAAAGGTTGTTGGCGATGTCTTTTCTCCTGGGAGGCTTTGCTGCACTGCTGTTGGCTGCACTCTTGGAGTTGGAGACGGTCATGCTTTTGGCTGAGAAGGAGTGGCGAGGAGGGGCAGCGGGGGGGTCGGGATGCTGGGGCTGTTGGAGCAAGGTGTGGTGAGAAGACAAGCAATTCTGAAGCATGAGCTGCGAGGCCTCGTCCTCCTCGGAACTGTAGGACGAGTCATTATCGGATGAGCAGATGCTTGAGCTGGACAGTGAGCCTGAACTGGACGCGCTGGAGGACCCTGAGGAGGACGACGAAACGGACAGACGAGACAGAAAACGGCCGGAGGTGCGCATTGCCACCGTCCGGGCCTCTTCTACGTCATCTTCGTCCATGTCTGAATAGGAGCTCAGGCAGTCGCTGTGGCAGTTAGGCCCGTAGTCTGCGTACTCCAGATCAAGAGCCCGAGTGGCCTTGTGCATTTCCGAAGAGCCTTTAATAAGGTGGCCACTGTTCCTTTTGGCATTTTTGACAATAAGAGCGGACTGGGAGTAATCCAGAGTAGAAGCGTCTCCTACGCCCTTGGCTCGGAATCCTTTCTCCATTTGCCCGCTCCTGGGAGTCTCAGAGTTTCCGAGAAGCAACAGCGCCTTTCCGTTCTTGGTCTTAGGAGATGTCACGCCCTCATGATCAAGTTTGACCAAAAACTCTTTCCTGTCTCCAATCCGCTTCCCTCGGATACTCGGGGCGCTCTTTTGAAGTGCCAAGCCTGTCGTCATATGCTGGTTTCCAAAGGAAGTACAACCGTTGGCAATGCTGCTGAAGGAGTCCACCTCAAAAGAAGTGCTAAATATTCCTTTGGCCGGGGTTGTCATGGTAGAGTTCAGTAGGGGGAACATGTCGGACTCCTTCCCCTTCAGAGCTCTCTTTGTCAAGCCATTAAACTGGAACAAATCCACGGAGGGCTTCCTTTTGGAGATGGAGGCAGCGGGCCAACCCAGAAGAGGAGAAGCGGTGCTCGCAGCCATCTCGTAGCTCTTTGATGTGGCGCTGGTGGATTTTGGCCTTCCTGGTAAGGGAAATACACAAAGGTGTCAGGAAAAGGGTCTGGATTAAGTATAGTACCACGTTTGGCTTTCCACCCGATACAACACGTCCGTTACGAAAACAAAGCCTCAGATCGGAACGTCTGATAACACGTTGCTGCGCTATTAATATTGCGAGCAGTTGGACAGGTACGTCTGAGGTGAGACGAGGCCGTTGGTCTTCAAGGTTGAGTGGCGTTCATCTTTGTCAAACACGTCACCTGAGCCCTGATCACCTCGCCCAGATGCGTTAATTGCACATGAAGGAACTAAATGTAAAGTCGTTCATATTTATGAGGGTTTCTTCCTCACATCTGATAAGAATTATGAGCAAACGTTGAATAAATTGTTGTTTTCGTTGTGTCGGTTCCAGGAACAAGAAGCGGGGAAGGCAGTGAAGCGTGTCCTCAGGGACAATCAGATTGAGTAACAACTACCCAACAAGTTCCCCTGAAGCCTGTGAGCGCCGAGCACATCGGTAAATCATCTAGACCTGTTTTTGGAATCCTGTCTGATAGAGACTTTCAACGTCTCTTTGAAACGACACCTTTTAACTCATTGAGCGCAGGTTACGCGTAACAGTGAGTCATGGGAGATTTGGATCTCGGCGAATCTCAAGTTGTTTTTCATCTAATCAGCTAGAGGAAGAGCGATTCAGGAAGCTGCGAGATGATGAATCTAACCTGGCTTGGCTTTGACAACACTCTTCCCGGACTCATTGTTGGTGGAACGCTCCAAGGTCACGTCGGCCTGCTTTGTTGTCTTCTCCTGAGCGGAGGTCTTCCTCCTGCGGCCGGTGGGTGAGAGCAGGTGGGCTGGCGATGGCTCAGCACCTGTAGTAAATCACGGCCGGAGGTTTAATGGCTGACTGTGTATTTACATGTCGCGTGATCCTCAGAGACTTACATTGGACTTGATAGCCTGGTGGAAGCAGACGAATGCTCGAGAGAGAAATCCATCCTCGGTCTCCATCATCAAACTCCACCATCACGCTGCCTTCTTTCTCCTCCTCGCCTGGACCTCCTTTAGAAGATGCAAAGAACATATATAAGGAGGCACTTTAGACTTGATGCCTGAAAAATGCCTGAAATTTGCTCAATGTGATTTAAGCCAACAAAAACATTAAAATTTTACCCATTAATAGCTTTATACTACAATTACTATTTTAAATTCAATATTCCGCATTTATGTTTACGTGAAACAAATAGTAACGTTAGTAATATCAGGAAATGTGCTAGTAATATCAAAAACACTGATCCTACAAAGAAAGCATTTCCTATTAGCATGTTTATTCTTTAGAAGGAGAACAAGAAAAAAAATATCTCTTATAATTATTCTTATTCAAATTGAACAAAACATTTATGCATGAATGAAATGATCAAAACCAGTAGTACCCTACTATGCATCGTTACAGTAACTTTACTGTACATTAATTTCATTAATGTGAGAAAAAAATGGAACAATTTAAAAATGAAAGTAAAAAAATTGCATTACATGAATTACCCATACATTATTTTTATATAATATTTTAAATTACCCCCCCTCCCCCAAAATATAATATATATATATATATATATATATATATATATATATATATATATATATATATATTAGGTGTAAAAATTCTTATTTTTTAAACCAAATAACACTATTAACTCTTCCAAAAATGCCATTTTATCACATGTCATTTACATTTATGACTTTTCATGAAAAAAGATCACACAATCCATTTTCGTATCAACTGGCAAGTAATTGTTATTACACATTTCATAAAGGATATACCGTAGTAAGATGAGAGGTTTCTAAGCTTCTCACCTCTGCGGACGTATCCAGGATACAGACATCGCGAGCGCTCGCTCCAGTACGCACACACTCGTGTTCCCGCCGTCAGCGTTTCCACCGTCTCCGGCTGAACATCTAAAACCTGAAATGCACAAAAGGGTTTCAAAGTTAACCCACGCAAGAAGTTTATGAAATATTGCAGTCGGCCCAGATAAATACTTGTAAAATAATACAATAAAAAGCATATATTTCTTGTGTTTTAGGCTATGAATCTGTCCAACAGAACGACAGATGAAAACAACACACAATACTGTACGGTGTTTACATGTAAACTGTAATGATTGTGAAATTATGCCCATTAGAATATATCAGATACGTCGGTGCAAATGTTTCAGTTCAGAATGTGACATTTCAGGTTCAACAGAAAAGTGTGAAAATAGTATCTACTGTCAGTTATTCAGTTGTAAACAGAAAAAAAAACCAAGAACTCTGAAATAAAGCTAAAAATGAATGCACCACCGCACCCTTGTCTCTTTCTGTCTGTCTCTCGCTCTCTCCTGCTGTCACTTTTCTTTCTTTCTTACTTTCTTTTTGCTCATTTCATGCTTTTTTCTTCCTTCCCTCTTCCTTCTTTCTACATTTTATTTTATACATATATGGTTATTTGAAATATTTATTATATTTTTCCTTTTTCTTCCTCTCTGTCTATTTTCATCTCTCTCTTTTTTTCTTTTTTCTTTCTTCTTTCCTTCCATCTTTCTACATTTTATTTATAAATGATTATTCTGGGATATATGTATTTATTTATTATAATTTTTCCTTTCTCACCTTTCTGTCTTTTAGTCTTTTCCTTTATTTTTCTATATTTTATTTATATATGATAATTAAATATCATTATTTTATTTTTATTCCTTTTTAACCTTTATCTCTGTCTTTATCCTTCTTTTTTCTTTCTTTCTTTCTTTCTTTTTTCTTTGCTCCTTTACTTCTTTATTTCTTACTTCCCTTTTGTTTATCTATATTTTATTTACATTTGATTATTCTATATCATTAGTTATAATATTTTTTCCTTTCTCACCATTCTCTCTCTGTCAGTCTTTATCTCTCTCTCTCTCTACCAGACTCTCTCTCTCTCTGACAATCTTTCACATTTTCTCTCTCTCTGTCTGTCTGTCTGTCTGTCTGTCTGTCTGACTCTCTCTGAATCCCTCTCTCTTTTGATCTCCCTCTCTCTCTCTCTCTCTCTCTCTCTCTCTCTCTCTCTCTCTTTTCCCTCCCCTCCATATTCTTCCCCAGCTTTATCTCCCTCACAAGTACACACGAGCACATCCAACGACGACACGTTGTTTCTGAGCCGAGACTCTTTGTTTTGCGTTTTGTGAACAATCAAGAGCTTTTTGTGCGGCGGCGTCTTAGTGTGGATGGTATCAAGCAGCCGCATCTTCAGACGCGTTGTGTTGTGGGTTTGAGCGCGGCTCATTAATATGTCTTTGAGGGAGACGAGGGACCGCGCGATAGGCTGATCCCCAGGCGAAGAGACTCGCCCATGAAGGAGAGAAGTAACGCATGTAATGTATTTAAATGAATGCGCGCCGACAAAGAGCTGTTGGTTTACGGTGTGTAATCAGCTCTCTCTTTCCCCCTCGGCTTAGATAAACTATGCGTGTAAGTGCAACGCGAAGTTCAGCCTCAAAGATGTTGCTAAATAAGAAGACAAATACGTAAAAAAAAAGGGGGATGGAGCTCTCTTCCGGGCGGCCTATGGGGCGAGCGGGGGGGCGCATAACTAATGAGGCATTTACAGTCACGAGCTGAAACTGTATCTGGAGGAATTCTGCGGAGCGCTGGACTGCATTAGTGGTGTATCTGTGTGGGGAGGATTGTTGAACATCTCTCTATCGCAAGCAGATGGTGCAAAGTTCCTCTACAGATGGATTTGTGCTCAATGAGATAAAGAACGAGCGATAAAGGGCGCGAGCGTTAAAGACGGGAGATTCGCTCCACGCCGCCACTCGTCAACCAATCGGTGGCGTTTACGCGCTTTGTGGCGAATGACGTGCCGGCTCCGTCTTGAATGGCAGAGATGTAAGGTACTTGAGTAAATGTACTTTGTTACTTTACTTAAGTATATTTTTGGCTACTTCGTGCTTGCACTGTTAAAAATATAAGCAACTTTTACTCTCTACTCCACTGCGTTTCTGACTGAGTAGCTGCACTTTTCCACATTTCAAACTACATTTGAACGGGCATAGATTTATACCGTGGTTAATTTCTTGGGCGGACGAGGCGATATCGCCATCTTTAGGCTGCTGAAGGTACTGGACGCTATTTGTGAATTAGACACCACACAAACGTGAATTAGGGGCGTAAATGTACGTATAGCAGATGTTTAGCGACACGACTGACGTCAGTGATTAAGCAAACGCCAGCACATCAAGGGGACGATCATCCATCAGCCTTATTTGAATGAAATATTTTCTTTTGTCGAATATTACAACGTCTTTTACATGATGCAGTGTCAGCTTTGTTTATTGTGTGCTTTTAAAAATTCACCGTCAGATTTGGTGAAACACATTGCGTCTATTTAATGTTAAAGTGATTTTTTTTGTCAAGATAAACTATACAGATCTTCCCGGACTTTACAGTGGTATTTGTAAGCATAATGTTACAAATATTAACATGGCGAAAACCACTGTGACATGACTATATTATTATTATTATTATTATTATATAATTTACTAATTAGAATTTAATTTTATATCCACTTTTTTTTCTTTGCACATTTAAGTGATTGAGACTGACCTTTTGTTCTTTTTGAAATTGGTGACTTGTTACTTGTAATGGAGTAATTTTCACAGTAAGTATCTGTACTTTTACTCAAGTATGACTGTCCGGTACTCTTTACACCTCTGTTAAACTCTTTAGCAGCAGACGTGGGCTGCGGGGTGTGGGTGTGGGAGAGGGCGGGGTCAGGCCGAGGCGGAGGAAGGGTCTTTGAAGGGTCTCACCGCTTCCTGAAGCAGCTGCTCCAGCGAGTAGATCCTGGGCCGGTTTCCTCGCCCTCCCTCCACCACAACACTGTAGCTGCAGGAGAGAAACACTTCTGTCAATACAGATACTCCATACTGCCGTACAAGATAGAAACAATCAGGACATTTATTACTCACACATAAATTGACAAAAATACTTAACACGTAATAATATGTCAAATATCTATCTATCCGTTCATCTATCTGTCCATTCGACTGCCTGCCTGCCTATCTATCTGTCTGTCTGTCCGTCCGTCCGTCCGTCCGTCCATCCATCCATCCTTCCATCCATCCATCCATCCATCCATCCATCCATCTATCTATCTATCTATCTATACAGTTATCCATCTCTATCCAAACTCCATCCATTTTCATCCAATCATCTCTATCTAAACATCTATCTATCCATCTATCTATCTATCCATCCATCCATCTATCCATCCATTCATCAATCCATCCATCCATCCATGATCCATCCATCCATCTCTATCAAAACATTCATCCAACCATCAATCCATCTGCCTGCCAATATGTCTGTCTATCTATCCATCCATCCATCTCTCTCTCTTTCTCTATCTATCCATCTGCCTGTCTTTTTAATTCTATCCCTGACAGTCTGAACAAAAAAAAATCCCCCTTGACTTTTATTTTGTACATTGCAGAGATGTAGCCCCCTGCATTTATATCAGTGAGCAACTCAACTTTTATATGAGTTAAATCCTCATAGTGGCTCCGACTCAGCTGATGGGAACACGTTTGTATTGTCTTATACGTCCCCATAATGCTTGAGCTGATACACAGTCACTTACATATCAGGCAGGTCCAGTGTGTGCACATAGGCGGCGTACAGGAGCTCGTCCTCCTTGGAGATCAGCACCTTCAGTCCGTCCCTCAGGGCGTCTTTGGTGAGGATGCAGGCGGGCAAGGCTGGTGGAGACGGATCAGCGTGAGAGCTCGGCCTCCGGGTCACATGACTGAGGGCGTGTGCTTCTTACCCGGGGCGCTGCCCACCAGCTCCACCTCATCCTCCTCTTCCTCCTCTTCCTCCCCTTCGGAGAAGCTGCTGTCATCGTCGATGTGAAATCCTTCGTTGGCGGCGAAGCTCTCCAGCAGCCGGCTCACGGCCCGACCTTTGACCTGCGGCCAATCAGAAAGCGGCACGTGAAATCAGCTACGCAAACATGTCATAATCCCACATCGCCACGTTTACGAGGGTGAAGCACAGGTGAAGAGCGACTCCAGCCTTTGTTCTGGCTGTCGGAGCGTGAACCTTTCCCCACCCGCCCTGATTAGAAAGGCAAAGTCCTGTGGCGTGCCTGGATGATGACCTCACAAAGCGCCGCCGCTGACAGCCTTGACGCCTCTGGTGTAAATCCTTTCAAAACTATCGACTGTTTTATTTAGACAATGCGTGATTCAGCCTGTGAATTAGCAGGCGGATCCCGTCTTATCTTTATTGTGAGCAGATTTACGAGAGCCCCTGACATGACAAACCACGCCAGATTGCATAACCCTTCTCGCGGAGTTTTCTTTATGGGTGCCGCGCGGGGATTTAGGCCACTGGGGGCAGCGTTGCCAGATCAGACCGATGTTCAAAATGAAGGAGTTTGCCTTAAATTGTTCTAGGTCACAAGCAGGGTTTCAGTTTGGCCGTGGGACTAGTAAAGGTTTCCTTCTTTAAAAATGAAAACGCGGAAGCGGATTCCACACCTGCTTGCTTTTCATTCGTCGGCTCCATGTGATGTCATCATGATGCGATGAAAGCAGTTCTAACCAGCAGCTTTTCCTCTGAAACAACAAAACGGAAAGTATTTTATAATGTGTTGCATGTGGAAACAAGACAGGTTTTCTGTACCATAATTGTTCGACTATAAAGCGCACTTGATTATAAGATGCGGCATCAATAAACATCTATTTTGTAACCCGATTTTAAGGCACGCAATATTTTTTGCCTTTTGTTTTATAGAGTATTGCAAGAAATCCTTATAGTCCGTAATGTACGGTACATCTCTCATCGCATTAGATTTCTGTTTGTTTTACTTCACAATGAATGGTTTAATATGGTTATGGTTGAGTTTTATTGTGAATCACTTTGATTCTAAATTTACGGGACCATCAACTCCAACAAGTTGATTGGATTGGAAAATCACCAAGAATCATTACGAATTCATTTCTGAAAACAATATTTACAGTAAATTATGTTCTAGGTGTTTAATTCTTTTTTTCTACAAATTAGGCTCAATTTTTGCTTTTTAAAATTGCAAATGAAATGCAAATTGAAATAAAAAGCCTTATTTTATTATAGAAATATCAGTTATAACTAATAAACACATGATCTACTCATCTGTGTTCTGAAAATCCCCAATAATCATTACAAATATATTCCGAAATATGTATTCATAATAAATAAAATAAATAATATTTAAAATTCGAAATATTTATGCCTATGTGTGGACATATGGAACACATTGTTTGAATTAGATTTATTTTATCAAACAAAAAGTTGCGTTTTCTCTCATTCACATGTTTTTCGAGGTTATCGTGTGCGTTTATCTTGATCTGGTGCTCCAAACATCGCCAGTCAACCAATTGACCGTCATTCCGTTGACGTTCCGAGCATTCCGGTGAGTTCCAGCAACCTTCTTCCCACAGCAAACGAATCATTTAATCAGGTAAAGATAGCGATCCACCAACCTTCCCAAGCAGCACTTGACTCCTGGCAGCGGCCCGTTGTCGTGAAGCAGGTAAGTTCTTGAGGACTGGAGCGGGGTGAGTGGTCTTCTCACTAGACGCCTCTCTCCACGCGTTCTCCGTGGTGACCAGGCCGGGCCTACAGGAGGTCTTCCTCCTCTTCATCTCACCCACAGACCCTGCTGACAGACAGACAGTGAGAGATGAGGCGAGGCCTGTCCATCCCGCTGTCTAATTAAAGAAGGACGCTGCGTTTACCGAATCCCTGCTTCTCCGGCTTGCTCCTGGCCTTCTGATTGGCTTGGAGCTTCACGGTGGAGCGCTGCGGAGGGCAGCTGACGCCAGACAGTTGCTCTTTAGATGATAGATTCCTGATGCCCTCTGCCCCTTCCTCGCTGTCGTAGATGCCGTCATCTTCCTCCTCTGCGAAAATGATGGATCGATTGAATAGGCTGACATCTGCGATGATCTAGAGATCACGGCGAGCATCTCAATCAGTCATGTTAAAAGAGTTCTCAGGCCGATTCGTGTGTTTTACAAATCCTGCGTTTGATCACCGATGTGGCGACGTTCACGAGTACGAGGGAGTCCAAAGAATCTACTGGATGAATGGTTTGACCGTCAGACCTTCACACGTAAATATGCTGGATACAAAAATCCATCCATTGTTGATCGATTTTTCCATTTCTGGGTCACAAGGAGCTGGTGTCAATACCATCAACCCTGGGCCTCAAGGCAGGACACACCCCCTGAATAGGTGGCTGACCAATCAAAGAGCGGGACACACATAACACACCTTTTCAAACTCCAGTTCTCCTGACTCTACTTTTTACTGTGGTGAAAAGTAGTTGAGTAAATGGGCTTTGTTATTTTAAAGTAATTTTGGACTACTTAATAATAATAATAATAATAATATCAATAATAATGATAATAAAAGCACAGCTACTTTGTACTTGTACTCAGTTTCAAAAATATAAGCAACTTTTACTCTACTTGACTATTTTGATCTGCAATTTTAAAACATTTAGGTGTTACATTTCATTTCCATATTAGGAAATAAAATCTCCTGAATAGTTTCTTGGTTTTTGGTGTAGTGTGAGCCTCAATTCAGTACGAGTACTCAAGTTGTTTCAAAAATTGGATACTTTACGACTTTTACTCATCTTCTTGGAATTGGTAACTTGTATTGGAGTCATATTTACAGTAAGGTATCCGTACTTTTACTCAAGTATGATTTTGAGGTACTTTCTACACCTCTGTCGTAAAGAACAATATAAACTCCACATAGAAAGACCACGACTGTGATTGGCTACTGGTCCAGGTTGTGCGTCCCGCCTTCAGAACCAAAGTGGCTGGGATTGGTTCCAGCTCCCGAGACCCAAGAATAGAACAGCGATTTGTTAAATGGATGGATAATCCTTTATGATCAGTTTGAAAAAAAAAAAACAACATCTGAAGGAAATTCAGTAGAAACACACGAGACACAGAAATTCCAAACAGGGCCTCAAACTCGGCACTGAAAGGTCCCGGAGCCGGGCAGCGACACAGAGACGACCTGTCAGAAGTCTCGTCCATTAATATTATACTGCGCCGGACTAAAGAAGCTGCTCTCAACTCCGCTGACTATAACTCATTTGCGTGGCTCTCATACTGATGTCCAACCAAAGACTATAACAGCAGCGTCGACTGATGCTCAGCATAAGGTTTAGCCATCACACACTCTCATATGTTACTCGGGGCATTTTAAAATGCCAGAATGATTGGTTGCACTTACCTTCTGGATTCATCTGACCTGCTGTTGCTAAGGCCTGGGCCGCTGGCAGACGCGAGGCATTGGCTTTCTCAGTAGCTACAAGTCACATTTATATTTACATTGCTGC
The DNA here is from genome assembly GCA_028031935.1 of Paedocypris micromegethes. NCBI lineage: Eukaryota > Metazoa > Chordata > Actinopteri > Cypriniformes > Paedocypris > Paedocypris micromegethes. The sequence goes on along the minus strand of CM051500.1, from coordinate 3,857,990 downwards.
ATTTAGCAGATGCTTTCATCTGCAGCGACTTCCATAGCTTTGCTTGTTGGCAGCAAAAGTTGCGGGTTCGATTCTCAGGGTACACAGTTTGATGAGAGACAGCTTAGTGTTCACTTCACCAATTTCAGATACATATACTTTTTCTGGGACTCAAACTCACAACCTTTAGAGTTGCTAGGTTGCTACATTGTAGGTTTGTGACAATGTATGCTTTTAAGACTATTTGGCCGTTAAATAAAGCTAAACTTTCAACTAAACTTTAACTTTTAACTTTAGCCGTTAAATAAAGCTAAGGTTATACATTGTATTTACCTGTTATCAATTTTCTGGAATTCGAACCCACAACCTTTGAAATTGCTGACATTGTGCTCCAGGTTTAGACTTTTCGCTTTATTAATTTACTTTAAGTTAAATAAGTTAAAACGATGTTGTTGTAAATTTCAGTTACATGTCAAGCTTTTTTTTCTGGGATTCGAACCCACAACTTTTGGAAATGCTGACATTGTGATCTAGGCTTTTTGTTTTTTTTATATTTACTTTGATACCTGTTACGAAATATGGGATTCGAACCCACAAGTTGGAAGTTGCTGACACTGTGCTATCTAAAACAAGTTTGAGATGTTTTCTTTCTTTCTTTTTACTTAGGTTAAAAGATCTTTACGTTTACAAAGATTGTTACGTTTACAAAGCTTGTTACGTGTCAAGCTTTTTCTGTGATTCAAATCCACAATCTTAGAGTTGCTGACACATGGATCAAGATTTTAAGCCATTGCTATTTTAAATGAAACTAAGTTAATTGCTTCTGCTTTGACATGTCTTGAATTCGAACCCATGACCTTTAGAGTTGCTGACACCAAGTGTTTTCTTCTAAATTAAGTTCACCATTCTAGTTTTTCTTTGGGTTTTTACACAATGAAATAGTTTTCCGTTTTCCAGTGAAATAAAAAGGCTTCTTTTAATAAACAAACTACACAGAAATACGGCTTACATCTAGTCACAAGCCGATCTTTTGTCTCGTCATAATTCCTCCTGACTTTCCTCATCAAACAGAATCGTGCTTTTTCCCCGCCATAATTCCAAACCGCAATCTGGTTGGCGATGCAGCGCAGTCACAGATCAGAATTGGCAGATGCCGTCTGTGGGCAGCGTGTGGGGCGAGAAGCGGGGATGGCGCAGTGTCGAGTGTCAACAAGCGCTGACACACTTGTCACTTACAAGCCGCTCGTCAACACTCTGGCGAGCTCGTGAAACGCGAAAAGGATAACTTTCAGAGCAATTAACGGCGCAGCGACAACACGGCCTAGCTCCACCGCGGGCCTCGCGCACATTAGCCTTCATTACCGCCACCATTTCATCTCCACTTTGTTCGCGCGCAGAAGTGCGTTTGCCGGCCCAAACATGCCGCTGGAGGGGGCGGCTCCTTTTACCAGGAGGTGTGGCATTCCCAACACAGCTTGAAGCCAACTAACATTACAGCTCGGGTTTTACCAGCGCATGCCTCGGGAGGCGTCACTCATGGTTTTTTTTTTTTTTGTAATGCCACGCATGTCGAGCAGGAAAGCGAGAACACGTCTCTTTCACTCGTCTGATGGGTCGTAACTCACCCGACTCGCTGTCCGACAGCGCCATGCCCTTCTCCGTGGACGGTGGCTTGCTATTGGTCAGGGCGACGTGGCACTGCAGCTGCTGGGTTCGGGTGGGCAGGGGTGAAGTGCTCGACATGACCTTTGACCTCACGCCTCTTCTCATCACACCCTGATTCGCCTCTGATCCCGGGTGGACTGCTGTCCCGCTGCCTGCTGGGAAAAATAAATATGGTAGAGATTTGTATTTTCGCGTTTGGCAAGATTACTTTTTTTCAGAAGCCAAATGTATAAAAAATAACAAAGTCATCTAGAACGACTAATATAAATCACAGCAGGAAGTAATGGCTAATAAAATCATACTAATAAAAGAAATAAAATGAGAGTGAGAAATTCTACTCTGGAAATTTAGAGAAAAAGAATTTTGATGTTCTAAATATGTACGGTACATGCAATTTCGAGAGAAACAATGAAGTTCTATATAGATACGGTACATGAAATAGTGACAAAAAAAACTGATATTTGTTCTTGCATATCTTTAGTTCATGTGTGTCCAGTTTTTAAGAGATAGTAAAAATGCTTTAGGAATAATTGTGGATATTTATAATCCGCAATTATATATCTATACATAACATTGAAAATATTTAATGAATTTAATATCATTTTTTTTTTGTTAGATGAAAATTATGTTTGGGGAAAAAGAAAACGTACAACATACAATCAATGTTAATTATTACGTTTTCTATATGTCGACGTCTTTGAGATCAGATGTCCTTAGCAATACTTAGATTGTTTTTAGCTTTATATTTAGCAATATAACACTATTTTTGTTTATTATTTTCTCTAATAAAGTGCACTATTAATTTTATTTACCTCTTCTGTGTTAATGTTATTTTCCTGATAATAATTTAAGCACTTACTGGTTGTTTTACCACTGACATGCTTCACTTGATCTACAGAATTGCACCTTAGGGACAAATAAATCCTTTTTGATTTGATTTGATTTAATTTTCCATTTTTTGGTTTGAAAGGAAAAATAGGAGCTTCCTGTACGGAATGCGTTGGAGACTCGGCCGCCTAAACTTCATCTTCATCTAAGTTTGACATGTTTCTGAAAGAAACGCGATACACGAACTTCCTGTTTCACGCTAGTGATACGAGAATCTCTCTTAAATGAAGGGTGGATTTAGATTTTAGCCATTAGAAATTGAGCTGGAATCACATGGAAAAGAAAACCCAGACGGCTGGAAGAGAGGAAATGAAAATCGGGAATTTGCAAGCTATTGCATTTTGATTAAAGATTAAGAAAACAAACTTCCTTTATGTCCAATATTGACTCTGGCATATTTTCCTTTATAACAGAACGTCATTGCACAAATCTGGTCTTATAGCTGCGTCAACAGAGCTGGTGTTTGCAACATAATGGTAGTGGGTTCGATTCCCAGGGAAAACAGAGCTGGATGTGTAACCAAAAAAAAAAAGAAAATCTTAAGTTCGACTGGATGTGTGAATGAAACCACAATTTAATTTGATCTCCAGCTTTGGTACTTTGTGACTTTTGAAAATGCTGTAAAAAATGAATTAGATTGACTTATTATTTTTATTTAAAAGTAGAAGAAGATTATTTATGGAGGGAAAAATGCTGTCTATATGTTGAGATCACATATATATTTCTATTATATTTAGCAATATGCTTTTGATTATTCTGTTCACTAATAAATACTATTTTTATTATTATAACTTTTTCCTGCATTCATGTTTTTTTCCTGATTATAATTTAATCACCACACTTAAAACAGAGGGATGAATGTGTAACAGAGAGAAAAAAAAAACTTAGAAAATCTTACATTTGACTGGATGTGTGAATGAAATCATAATTGTATTTGATCTCCACCTTTGTTACAGTAATTTGTGACTTTTAAAAATGCTTTTTTTATGTATTCTAAATGAGATTAAAAACATTTTTGGTAAAAAATGCTGTCTATAGGTTGACATCTTTGAAATCACTTTTTTTTATTAATATTATGTTTAGCAATATGCTTTCGATTAATATCTTCTCTTATAACTTTTAAAATTATAACTTAATTCTGTATATAACATTTTCCCCCGTTTATAATTTAATCACCGCACTTAAGACGAAGAAAATGTGCAACACACACACACACACAAAAAAAAAACTCAAAAGTAATCTTGAACGTGACTGGACGTGTGAATGAAACCATAATTCATGCTTCCATCTCTGGTGTCCTCACCCGCATCCCCCTGGTCTCCAGCTTTGGTACCCAGCTCCAGATCTTTCCCACAGCTGGACAGATGTGTGTTTCCGCGCTTGGCTTTGGCTTTCTGCTTGAGCTGGGAACAAGCCTTCTGCTTCAACTTGGAGCTGAGCAGTCGGGGTCTTCCTCTGGGCCGGCCGAGATGGACGCTCATCCTCTTCCTCCTCTTGTCTCCGCCTCCGGTCAGATCCTCCAGGCCTGGCCCCGCCCCTGCTCCGGCCGACCTGTCCATCACAAGAGAGGTATTCATGAGGAGAAAGGAGAGCGCGGGATGAAAAGCAGAGATCAGAGGCGAGCGGAGGGCTTGCCTTCCCTCTCCGTGGCTCTCTAATAACCTTCTTTTCAGGCTTTGATGAATGGAGAGGCAGGGGCCTGGTTCCCCGCTGCACGCTTGAAAAATCGGGATCTGACGCCAAAGCGAGAAATATCTGAGAGAAGTGCTGGTGAAGCAGCCCTCCCACTCCTAATTTTGTTTGTTCTTTTCCTCCTCGCTCGCTTACTGCCTCGCCGTTCTCTGACGATGCTTTCGGGGGCCGACAATTCCAGCGCTGCATTAATATATATTAAAAAAAAATTCCCCGTCTCGCTCGTATTAGCATTTCAATGCATCTGTTCCTGCACAATGTACAGGCCTCTATTGTGTGTGTGTGTGTGTGTGTGTGTGTGTGGCAGACATATTACATTGAAACAGCAGTCCACAGCAACCGCGCTCTCTGTATGCAGTGTGTGTGTGTGTGTGTTTACGGGCGGCGGCACAGACGTCAGCTGACCTGTCAGCCACCCCGCGTGATTGACAGGTGTGTGTCTGCAGGGACGTACGAGCCGCGCTCCCAACGCTAATCTATCTTTCGCGCTAAATTACATAATTCCAACATCGGAGCACGGGACTTCGTTTCCCAGCGTGCACTGCAAAATACAAAGTCCACTGCCAATGCAAAAGTGAAATCAACACCATGAATTCCAGCAATAAAAACAATTTTTTTTTCCTGGAAATATAGTCTATAATTCTTGCAAAATGACATCGTTTCAGCACGGGACTTCGTCACCCAGAGTGCACTGCAAGTCCACTCCCAATGCAAAACTGAATTCAACAGAAATAATTCTAGCAATAAAAAGGAATTTCATTTATGCAAATATAGTCTATATTTGTTGCCAAATTACATTGTTTCAGCACGGGACTTCGTCTCCCAGCATGCATTGCACATTCCACTACAAATGCAATATCTCATAAAAATGCATTCTCAAAAAATTCTGGTAATGAAATCAGAATACATTTTGTCACATTAAACAATTTACAGTATATTTAGTGTCAAATGGCATCATTGCACACGTGTAGTTTAGTGCAAGTGACTACAATTCCCAGCATGCACGGCAAAAATACAAGATTCAATTACACTAGCAATGCAGCAGGTCATAACGGTGAATTCTCAACAAAATTCTAGAAATAAAATTGAAAAACACTCAGAAAGCAGAATGGTAACAAACGTAACAATTCTCACGCTTCGACCAATAGCGTCACAGCGCTGCTAAACCAATGATTCATCAGTGCACAAGGTCTGAAATCGAGCTTGAATAATCGATAGTGACATAGGATTATTAATTAACATTTACAAAATAAATTTTTTTGGTCTTTAACTAACCCCATGTCTCATTAAAATTCTCCTTCAGCTCATTAAAGTGTAGATCAAGCAGGGCGTTCGCAACAACAAGGTAGCTGGTTTAAATACATTGTTGCTTAGGGATACACAAATATGAAATCCACACAGTAGAACTCAGTAGACAATGTATAAAACAGACTTTAACTACCGTATTTGCGTGAATATAAGCACCCTTCTGATTTTTCAGGCACAAAAAAAATAAAATAAATAATATTTTTTTGCTTTGTATCTGGCTGAATTACGTTAATATTCTCTTTAAAATACCATCATTTTTCTTCATTTAACAAACCTAACTTGTGATTCGTATCACTTCGGTGTTGTTTTACTTAAACATAATAAAACAATAATCTATTTTAGGGTCCGAAACTACATCTCCCATCATGCTTTGCTGCTCACTGGTTCCCATGAGCCTTTGCGCTTAAAGAGCAGAGAGTAAAGCTGACTGAGCTCGATTTTTGTTGGACGTAAATATTAGAACAGTCACGTTTTTCTCTTTGTATCAGCCAGAGCGATTTGATTGTGTTTGACTCTGGTGTTCTTCGTTTGAACTGTTTTCTTTTTGCTCTGAAGCTTTTGCAGCTGCTAGCGTTTTCTGGCGCTAGCCCGTTAGCCTTTAGCACAGCGATCTACCGGATGCAATATGGTCTGTCTGTTCAAATATTAATGATTGTATTTAGCTTAATCTTACTTCCTCCAGTGATATTTTGTTAAGTGTTGCGACATTTTAATGTTTCTTTATTTCTGTTATTGAGCCAATAAAAACTCGTATGCACGTCTGCCTCCGGAACCAATATTTAAAGAAATGAGCGCTTATATTTACGTGAACATTTAAAATCTGCGATTATAAGCACCCCGCAAGTTTTTGAGCTGCTAAATTGGAGGGGGAAAAAACGGGTGCTTCTATTTGCATAAATACAGTAATTAAAATTCACAAATTAGTAGATAAAATCGGATTATTACTGTGACAATGTATAAGAAAGACAATGTATAAAAAAAAACGCATTTCATTTCCACACAGTCGATCCAGCCAGAACAAATTCTCGGTCTGTTTCCGGAGACGAGCAGCTGGACAGACACTGGTTGGCCGTCTGAACACAGGCCGTCTGCCCTTTACTCCGGTCCAGCCTGTCAGAAAGCATCAGCGTCCCCCTCCTCCAGACAAAGACCCCGGCTTCAGCGAATCACGCGAGAGATGGGTGCGGGGGTCTCGGCTCGACGCTATAGTCAAGCTCTGGTCTATCAAACCCAAACCGGTTTTTGGATCCAGGCTTGTGGGAAATGCTTCAAGATTCCACAAAGTTCTCCAAAAAAGCCTCATAATCCTGACACGCTCAGCCTATAATTCAATTTTATTTCTGACATATATTTTTATATATTTTTTTTCATACAGAACCACACATAGGCAAATATGCAGGGATGTAGGTTTGGTCGTCTTGTGTAACATGACTAGAATTATTTGATAAAGCAAGTCAATCTTAGACCGAAATATTGCTTATTACATTTTTATTATATACTGTATATGTATTTATTAGTGGTAGGTTATTACAGTCATTAACTACAAAACTCTGATTGCGAGGCAAATTCAATGTCAAAAATGAATTCTCAAAGTGGGTTTGGGAGCTGACATTTACCACCAGGGTATATGATGATTTTCACGTTTACGTTTTCACAATCGTTGTTCAAAAATCACTTGTTCATTTTATTCACATTATACGATAAAAAGCATTCTTTACAAATGCCTATTTCATCAATATACAAAACATTTATATGAATTGTATTACAATGTCTAAAAATTATACATTTTTTTTACAACGCTGCTTCTATTAAAATAAATAAAAACCATATAAAAAAAAATAAATAAATAACTGTGCCACAATGTTGCAGGTGTGAACCAAAAACGCAATGACTTAACAGAGAAACATGGCCACAACCGACAACTTGCGCTGCGGGCGACAAGAGCAAACAATAATCCTCTGCGGGACCGACTCGCACTCGAAAACACTCTAGAAATCTCTAGACTCGGGATTACAGCATCACTAATGTACAACACTTAACACTAACCTACACACAAAGGACTAGCAGATAAAGACAAGGAACGTCCACATGCGCATAGATAAACCGATTTAACAGCTAAGAAGGGGAGAACGTGAACAGAATCCAATTCACTTAGATTCATTGATTAAATTAATCCAGATTAAAAAAAATTATCTATACCCACCGCTGGATGTTACACACTAATCAAACACTATTAAACGCACCCAACTGCAATAACTAATGATTAGACATGTTAACCTTAAACTGGTCACTTTAACAATTTCTGGATTACCGTGTCACTTTTTTTTAAGTGAACTATTTTCACTTAAACTGGTCACTTCAACAATTTCTGGATTACCGAGTCACTTTTGTGTATTTTACAAATGCACTAAACTGGAACTTGAACTATTTTACTCACTGAATTTGTACGATAATTGATTATAATTTTATCTTCATAATTTTGTCTTTCATTCATATTCATTTCATTTTTTATCTTTACATCTACTGTATTTTATTGTGTTTCTATGATTGTAATATTCTTGGAATAAATGAATTAATGCGTGTTGCACTGGATAGAAAGTTGCTATAATTTCATTGCACATGTATATGACCTACATTGTATATGTGCACAGTGACAATAAAAAGCTATTCTATTCTTTATCTTCTTTTTATTGTATTTCCCTAGAATGCACCCCATCCCCCCATCCCTATGTTTAAATGCTGGATGATCAAAAAACACATTTCACTACATGCCGTACCATGTATAACATGTATGTGACGAATCAAAATTTGTATTTAACGTTCACGTAATATTAACACACACACACACACACACACACACACACACGCGCGCGCGCGCGTGCGCGCAGCAGGGCGTTTAGCTGCAAAAGAGAGACAAGTCTAGATCAAAGTGGACACAAACAAGACACAGTGCAGGAGAAAGAGAGACACAGGCCGCCGTAGGGAGCCGGTCAGTCAGCCAGCGCCGGATCAATGGACACTAACCTCTATCGACCCGCCGGCACACGCTTCTGTACGCCGTGCTCTTACTGACGCGCTTTATTAATACGGAGTATGAGGGTTATTATTTCTGTCGGGCTGTGTGTATACTGTAGATTATTTGATAGGCAGACAGACTAGATAGATAGATAGAATACATAGATTGGGTACAGTAGAGAGACACACAGAATAAACAGATTAGATACAGTAGACAGACAGAATAAATAGATTAGATACAGTAGACAAACAGAATAAATAGATTAGATACAGTAGACAAATTGACAGACAAGGCAGATAGAGAGACAGAAAGACAGACAGACAGACTAGATTGGGTTCTGTAGACAGACAGACAGAATAAATAAATAAATAGATTACACACAGTAGAGATAGAGAGAGAGAGAGAGAGAGAGAGAGAGAGAGAGAGAGAGATAAACAGACAGACTAGATTAGATATGACAAACAGACTAACAGTAGACTAACAGAATACAAAGACAGACAGAACAAATAGATTAGGTACAGTAGACAGACAGACAGACATACAGACAGCGAGTGAGACAGACAGACAGACAGACAGACAGACAGGGTAGGACAGAATAAATAAATTAGATACAGTAGACAGACACACATAATAAACAGATTAGATATAGTAGACAGACAGACAGAATACATAGATTAGATATAGTAGACAGACAGGGACAGACAGAATAAATAGATTAGATACAGTAGACAGAGAAATAGAGAGACAGACAGAAAAGATATATTATATACAGTAAACAGACAGACAGAATAAACAGATTAGATACAGCAGACTGACAGACAGAATAGATTAGATACAGTAAACAGACTGACAAGAGAAATGGATGGATGGATAGATAGATAGATAGATAGATAGATAGACAGACAGACAGACAGACAGACAGATAGATAGAAAATCCAAAGAAGACAAAAAACGTAAGAGAAATGTAGGAAAATATTCCCGTTGAAAAACAAAACAGCCCACATCGGGATTTTCTCCATCTGCTTTCACTGCATCTAAATGCCACAATATCTCCAATCCCACCCCCCTCTGAAGCCCAGGAGAGCAGGTAACCGTGGAAACCTGATTAGTAACCCGACACGGGGTCCGAGGAAGAGCGTGGTGTGCGGTTCCACGGGCCTGATGAGGACGCGGAGATGACAGCCCCTCTCCTGTCACCACCCAGAGACGACCTTTTGACCTCCTGACCTCACAAGGCCTCTCTGGTCCTTGTGTCAACTCCGTGTCACATTCCTGCTGTTGGGAAAGTGTGTGTGTGTGTGTGCGTGGAAGGAGGATTCGCCGTCCTCTAATTACAAACCGAGAGGTCAGGATTACACAGTAATGCTATTCGGGGAAGGCCATTGATTAGCAAGACACAATCAACAAGCCAAGAAAATGGGGAGAAGAAAGAGAGAGAGAGAGAGAGAGAGAGAGAGAGAGATGGAGGGCAAGCTGAGGCTGTGTGTGTGTGTGTGTGTCTGTGTGTGTGTGTTTCCCTTCACACTCGAATAATCAGGTTCTAGTGTTCTCTCACTGAAAAGATACTGAATGTTGTTATTATTTACCAGCAAAACCTTCAATCATTCTGGCAAGGGAATATTCTCAGGAATGAAAAGCGGAATGCTGGAATACTGCGGGAGACTTAATTCATCTCGTCTTTGGATAGAAAGCGACGTTTAAATGCTTCAAACACACGATTCAGGCTGCTTTTTGAGTCTTTTATTTGTGGTTTCTATAACTGTTTTGTTATCATGTGACGGTCTGTTCACAATAAGAAAAGTGTGCGTGTGTTTGTGTGTGTGTAATAACATTTTATTGACTGCTGTTATAAAAATAGTGTTTTATTTGAATCAAAATTTAGTTTATTTGAATGTCTTTAGCATTAACTATTTAAATGTTTGCATGTAAATTATTTTCCTAAAATGTAATCAATAATGTAAGAACGTAAAATTATAACAAAACATAAAATAAAATAAAATGCAATTTCACTTCACACAAGAACTGAACAAAAATAGACATGACAAACAGATTAAAAACAGAGAAGTTTTTATATTAATGAAAATATGAAATAAAAATCAAAACATTTATATTTATGACCGTTTTGTTCCCACTAATATCAGAGTATGTCTAGAATAATATTAATCAGACAATATTTTGCTACAATTATTCAGCTGCAAGTTTTAAACTATTTTTTAAAATATACATTACAACATAGTCAAAACGTGCAGCTACAAAAATACGTGACTTCATAAAAATTGAATACGTTCAATAGCATAAATACTATAATATAAAAAAAAAAATTAAAAGTCATCTTACACGCACAAGAAAAACCCTTATTGATGCAGCTTAAGCTTTAATTAGACAATTCAAGTGTGTGTGTGTGTGTGTGTGTGTGTGTGGTGCCATAAAACGCCAACACCAATCTGAACCCGACTCCCATGATGCACCGGGACGCTTCGCCCACCACATGACACACAGCTCCTGCGCTCTCCTGGCAATGCCACCAAAACCCGTCAGCACCCTTGACCTTGTCAAACGACCTCTGACCCCAGACAGACCCCGCCTGACGCCAAAGGACGCAACACTCCTTTGTGCACAAATCCAGGAGGGAAGAAAAACCACATCTCAAATCCAATAACCCCAACAAACAGCACAATAAATTCCCCCTCCACTAACTCAATTCACGCCGCTCACCACCAACGTCAAAGAAACCGCAAGTTTGTTAAACACGGGCTCTTCTGGAACATTCCCTTCAGGGAATCCTTTTACGACTCCCATCGCTTTTCCCCCTTCTCCCTTTATAACGGCGGAAAGTTGTCGTTAATTTTATTTGGCAGGGGGATCTTCATTAACCACCGGCGAGAACATGCGCTGGCAATTAGCATCAGCTCCTGCTCTTCATTAGCACGCGGCTAATCAAGCTAGCACTCGTTCGGTTGGAGTTTATCGAAACGCCTTCGGACCCCAACCAAGGTGAGTCTCGAGGGACGGCGCTCATCCATCAGGGTGATAAGTTGGGACCGCGACTTTGTGCGGGCGATTGCTCTTCGTGTTTTATCAAATTAATATCGCCGGCGTGTCACGGGTTTAAAGGCAGCGGCGACACTCGTAGATAATCAATGGACGCTGTAAAATATGATTAATGACGGCTCTTTGCACTGATTAAGCACTTAGTCTGCCTCGTCTGAGCCGTCCAGACTTATTTACATACACACGCTCGGACACGCCCACCAACCATCCGTTGAGCGCGCCGTCCCGCCTCCAATCCCGTCCGCTGGATTATTAATGGCTTTTTGGCTACCTGTGAAGAATAGTTTCCTGAGCCGGGCTTAGTAATAGTCTCACTAAAGCCCTAATTTAATCCCAACTGCCTCGTTGTGGAAGCTGTGGGTGAGCCGCCTTCCAGAAACACAACCACCAAGTCGCTTGCCTTTACGGTAGAGCTGCACGATTAATCGTTAAAAGAATCGCAATCTCGATTCTGCCTCTTCACCATCTGAATCCAGCATTTATACGATTCTGCCTATTATAACTCTCTGATCGATCATTTCAATATTATAAAGGAAATATGATCTTGCATAACTTGTGGGCGTGATGACGCGGGACGCACGTTTTGCGCAGCTGCGATGACGCGCGCTAATTACCTGCACTTAGTATATGTGAGATGAGCAGCAGTCGAGTTTAAAAAAAAAATTAAAAAAAAAAAAATTTTGCTACCTGAACAATGATTTTATTTTGAAGTGTGTGTAATTACACTCAACAAACCACATACAGCAAACATATACAGTCGAGGACAAAATTATTAGCCCCCCTAAAATGAAAAGTATTTCAAAAGTGCTTTTAAACAGAGCTAATCATTTTATTCAATTCTAATAATCCTCAACTGGACATAATACTGTACTTGTTCATGTAAATGTTTATTTTTATTACGTTTAATGGTTTCTTTTCAACATTACTTTTACATTACATTTTTCATTCCATTTATTTATAATTAAAGCAATTAGTAATATGTGTTATTACATTGCTGCTTGACAACCTGATTTTTCAGGGTTGAATATTTAAAATAATAAAACATCCAGAAAGAATCGTGATCTTTATTCTAAGCAAAAAAAAATCGTGATTCTCATTTCACCCAGAATGGTGCAGCTCTACTTCACGGACACTCACTTGACTTTCTTGGGGGCTTCGGAGGGGATTGCCGAGGTGGACTTGCGCTTCCTGGGCCTTCCGGGTCTGCGGCGGGCCGGACTGCGTGAGGTCTCGTCCTTCCTGTAAACACAGAGCCCGTCAGTCACTCTAACTCTCACTAATGACGGCGAGGGGAATGAGACGCTAAGCCGTGCTAATTGCGAGAGTGGACGCGGCTTATGCTAAGCGGGAGGGGCTCAGGCTGGGTGGTCTGCGTGTGAGAGGTGTGTTAGAGTGGTCTGTGGTGGACTCACTGGTGGTCATGTTTTCTCTGCAGCTTGGCCAGCTCCTTCTGCTTCTCCTTGTAGCGCCGCTGCAGATCCGCCAGCCGCACCCGCATGGCTAGCTCCTCCCGCCCCAGCGTTTCCATGGCAGCCTTGGCGGGGCACACCTACACGCAGAAGCCGGGGCATAATGAGACGCGCGCACAGCTGGATTCTTGCCGGATGGCGTGTGTGTGAACTGCTTGAATTGGGAAAAGTTGAGTGAACTAAACAAAATGAACTCAGTTCTTTCGACAATTGGTGGAGAAAAAGTTTCAATTTTCATAGTATGGTCCAAAATCCATAAATAGACATTCCGTCCCGCAAACAATTTCACACAACATTGGACAAAAAAAGTAATAGGCGGAAGCATCGCTTATAGTTGCCTATTTACGTACATCGTTTTAAATTGAACTGAATCAGCTTTACAACCAACAAAAGAAACAACAAGAAATAACAGAGACAACATCAAAATACAGATTAATAATATCAGGAGTACAATTCTCTTAATTTTTTTCCCCTTGATTTTCTTTTTTTTTTTTTTTTTTTTTTGATCAATGATCAATGCATTTTTTGAGACTTTTTTTACATTTTGCAAATGAAGTAATCAATCAGTTCATTCCACCACTTTACATTCATAACTGATTACTTATTAATAATTTATTATTAATAATAATCAACGTCAAATGTCTTCATTGATCCGAAACTAATAGAAATGCAACCAGACTTAACTTTATTCAGCCCCTATAATTGTACGCATTTCTGCCATTGCGAGAATCCATGCTAAATATTTAAAATGCAGCTTTTTATTGCAATCTTGCCTGCATCTAAACTGCACACGTACAATTTAATTAATATTAAAATGTGATATTTTTTTAAATATATTTTTTTCTTTTTAAAGTGTTTATAATTGTTTAATCCTTTTTAAGGAAATAATTATTTCATGTGACAATTGTGACGTAATTCAGAAAATATTGCTGCGACGAAAATTTCTGGAAATTACTGATGCAATTTCAAAATGTGTCATTTTGCAAAAATCACAAAACTGTTGAGTGTTTGTGTAATTGTCCAAAGTGCAAAGTACAGAAAAAAAAAATCAAAATCTGTTTATATCTGCCAAAATGAAATGTTCTGGTCTAAACAGTAGAGCACTAAATTAGACCTGGGATTAAGTACCCAAGTTAACTCAGTTAGCAAAGTAAGTCACTAGCATTTCCCAAACATAAAAAACAAGCAGTTTGTGTGCCTTTACCGGTCCGGGCCGAGGCGTCCATTTGCACTTCTTGCGCAGATTGAGGATTCGTCGGATGGGAGGGGCTGGGTCTGCTATGGGCGGGGCCATCTCTAAAGCCCGGGCGGCGGCAAGGGTGGCCAAGCTTTGGAGGTCGAAGGTCAGCATGTCATCGTCTAAATTCAAATTGAAAAGAAAATGAAATCAGATTTCGCATGAAAAGGAAGCAAAGGATGAAGCCTAGTATGAAAAAAAACTGCACAATTATTCTCACCTCAACCAGTTACACACATACGCAATATAATCGAATATAAGATAAACGACCGTATTTACGCGAATTTAAGCACAAAATAAAAAATTCCAAAAAATAATAATACATTTGTTTCCAGCTGATGCTCCGTCTGTTCCAATAATACGTAATTATTCTTTGTTCTAACTAGGGCTGTCAAAGTTAACGCGGTAACGCAATTGATACATTTTTATTTTTTTTAATTAATCAAATTATAATTATTGATTATAATTATTATTGTAACGCATTGACGCTTATATTTACGTGCACTTTTGAAATAGGACATTATAGGCACCACGCAAGTGTTTCAGCCACAGAAATTGAAAAAAAAAAAAAAACAGGTGCCTATATCTGTGTAATTACGGTATATACAATCTTTTATTACAGTAGAAGGGAGACTTCCAGCCCTACAGGACATTCAGAACCACGTATTTAAAAATAAAGCGAGAAGCGATGATTCAGAGTCACAGACCCCGGCCGGTTACGACAACCAGTTCAATCTCCCTCTCCCCAAACATATTGAAAAGTGACCCAGCGCAAGAATCCCAGAGGATGTGCTCGTAAAAAAAACCTGTAAGGCGGCGGGAAAAAAAAAAAAAGCGAAGGAGCGAGGGAAGCCTCAAACGCTACAAAGCCGCCTCTAAGCGCGCCGCTGTTTCCTGACAGCACTTTGTGCTTTCAGAGGCTGAATGAGCAATGATGATAGCTATTAACCAGAGAGCTTATCTCTGTACATGAGGCTTAGATGCCAGGAGCCATGTTACTGCGCGAGAGAGAAAAGGGAGAGAGGGAGATGAAGAAGGGCGAATTCTCAACATTTATCACTGTCATTAGGCCAGGCCACATGCTCCGTCTCCACTCAGCCAATGAGGCTTGAATATTCATGACAGCCAAAGCTGGCCTGAGGGATCCGGAGGAGACTGTACGAGACGCCGCGTCACAGTGTGAGATCAGCGGAGAGAGAGAGAGAGAGAGAGAGAGAGACGGGCAGGCGGGCGAGAGAGAGAGAGAGGCAATAAGAAGTAAAGTGTTTATTGAGCTATCTATTTATTCGCAAACATCCCCTCATTACTAACATGGAAAGAATCCAATTTTCTCCTCCGAGGGGAAAAGCAGCGAGCGAGGGAGAGGACGGCGAGCGGGAGATCAAACCTCTCCGAGGAGGAGGAGGAGGACCGTATCCCACACAACCTGTCAGGAACACCTTCAGATCACATTCTTACCGCAAAAGATAAAGGTTTGGGAAGAAGAGGAAGAAAAAAAAAAAAACACGTTAACCCTTAAGTTTGCTGAAAAGCTGAAGCATAATCGAGCGTCTCCAACAAATGATCTGGAGTTTTCACTATTACACTGAAGAAATTGGCATAAATAACTTGTGATATTCCAGACCAGCACTTTTTTTCTTAATGCTTGTCCTAATAACAGATGACAATTATTGATGCTATAAATGTGTGAAGAATTAATAAACGTCACGTACAAAAAAGTGATAGGTAGGTTTTTAATTAAAAGAAATGCCTAATTCACACGTTCTGACTTCTAACTAACTGAATCAAATCCACAAAAGTGTTAAATGAAAGTAATAATATTTTACAGCAAAATTTACAGCAGCATAATTAACATTACATTTAAAATAATATGATATAAAACATTTTCGCTTTATACCTAGTTTACGTTTTGTTTTACTTTATCATTTTAACACTATCTATCCATCTATCTATCTATCTGAGAAAGAGAGGAAGAGAACGAGAGAAAGAGTAAGAAAAAGAGGAAGAGTGATGGAAAAAAGAGAGAGAGTGAGAGATAAAGAGAGAGGAAAGAAAGAAAGCAATTGAAATAATGAGAAAGAAAGAAAGAAAGAAAGTGGAAGAAAGGGAGAGAGAAAAGAGAGAGGAAGATAAAGAGAGCTGGAGAAAAGAGAGAGTCAGTCAAATGACAGTGATAGAAACACAGACATTGAAGACAGAAAGACAGACATACATACAGTAAAGTTAAAAGACAGACAGAAAGACAGGTGGATGGATGGATGGATGGATGGATGGATGGATGGATGGATGGATGGATGGATGGATGGATGGATGGATGGATGGATGGATAGATAGATAGATAGATAGATAGATAGATAGATAGATAGATAGATAGATAGATAGATAGATAGATAGATAGAAATGGACTGTTACTATTTGTTTCTTTTATTCTTATTTATTCCATTTTAGTCCTTTAAATGTGAAAAACCATATGAAAAAAATAATCTGTGCACAACAAGTTGAAGAGGCTTTAAAAGAATTATAGCCGCATGAAATAAATCTGCCGGCTGGGACGAGAGTGACAGAGACAAGTGAACTAAAAGAACAGAAAGACGAGGAAGACTGGATTACGGTGGTCCGGGAGGGTCTTTGGTTTCCCCACCGGCTGAAATCATTGTGCCGCTTTTAGCCCTGTGGTGGTCTTTCTGAAACCGATGCTGGTCCTGGGCCGTAACAGGACCGGTGAGGAACCGCGTGTATAGAGTTATAGGAGCAGAAAATCTAAACGATTTATGAGAAGGACAGAAGAGCCGGGCCCAAAAAAAGAAAGAAAAATGAGAAAGGGAAGAAGAGAAGGAGAGATTGAAGGCCGATAACGCTCCGTGAGAATATTTAGCCCTGAGAAATGGGAGCGGGGGGGCGGGGCACTGAAGTATCACTGACCAATCAATAACAACCACCAGCGATACTTCAAAAATAAAAAAAACCTCGCTAAATCCATATCATTTAAATCACGCGTTATTCATCCACTCTTCCGTCTGTCAAAGCCGCGGCGGAGAACATTACCGCCGTTCCTGACACACCCGCCACGGGAGAAGATGCTGGAAATCAGAAGCGTTCATCACAGAACAGTCCAGCCTCACCTACGCTTCTTTAATAATTCAGACGAGAACCAGTTTATCGACGACTTCTTCGCCGCTTAAGAGGTCATGTTCTGCTTGTATTAGGGTGACCATATTTTGATTTCCAAAAAAGAGGACAACCGGCACGGCCTCAAGACAAATTCAGACAGGCTTCTCGGAGGCTATATGATTCAATGATGCAAAACTAACTTCTGTAATAAAAAAGTTAAATCTGTAAAAACTTAAATCTGTAACAAAAAACTCTCTTGAGTAGACTCTTTTATAATAAATGAAGAAAAAAAATGGATTAATTTTAAATATGAAAGTGTTCTACATATCAGCTCTTCTCTTATAAAATCCAGCTTCAACAATATATATAATAATAACAACAGTAATATATATATATATATATATATATATTAATATTGGTGGGCAGTTGTAATATTAAAGGTTTTTATACAACAGATAATTTAAAAATATAGAAATTTTCAATTCATTAACTCATTTTCGTTACGTGGGCATTATGTTGTTTATTAATATATAAACTGTAACATTTCAGGTAATAAATTAATATTAATGTGTCTGATCTAGCAAACAAGAAACTTTGACCTGCGCATCAGTCATTAGAATTCTCTCTCTCTCTCTCTAAATTGTCTGGTATTGTTTTAAAACTTCACTTTCAAATAATTTAAAGCACGTTGACGAAGGTATAATGGTCTTTTTAAAGAAGCATGAAAACCAGACTTTTTTTGTGACTTTATAGGCTAAAGTCGCTGGCCAGCCTCACCTCCGCTTCTTTAATAATTCAGACGCCGGCCAATTTATCGACGACTTCTTCGCCGCATAAAAGAGCTGCTCATATTCTCTTATTAGTCCCTTTAGTGCGGCTTTCTAACACAAGAATTACGCTGCAGATTACATCCTACTCGGCTAAAGCGGCGGGATTATTTTTTATTTTGCGCGCGCGGGGGATTTCTCGGCGGCTAGCGGATGCTGGCGTAAATAAAAACATCCTTTGGCAGGGAGACGTTAAACGGTCCCTGGAAAAGCAACAAGCCTTTAAAACAGCTCTCACAACAATGGAGGCTAATTAGCCGACAAAATCGCTGTCGTCCTGAGAGGGACGTGAAAAGAAAAAAAGAAAAAGATGAGCTGTTTTTAGCGTTTCGTCAACCTCGGGGACACACGCAGATCTGTGGGAAAGCGGTGGGATTTTTGCTCAAGACGAGGTTTATAGAATTCATCAGACTGGTGTGAAGAGCAGGTGTCCAAGGACACACCCCTGAGGACCAGTGAGTGGACTCCGCCCAATCCAGCCTCTTCTCAGCATCTCTATCACAGTGATGGACCACAAATGGATACAAGGATTTGCATTTTACTGTGTGTGTGTGTGTGTGTGTGTGGTGTTTGCTCTAGACAATTGTAAGGCTGAGAGTTATAATTGCTTGTGTTTTCTAGTGTATTTCAGTGAATATCTGCAAGGTCTGTGATGAAGTGTGTGTGTGTGTGTGTGTTCTAGACAATTGTAAGGCTGAGAGTTATAATTGTGTATTCTTGTGTATTTCAGTGAATGTCTGTTAGGTTTGAGATGAAGGTGTGTGTGTGTGTGTGTGTGTATGTGTGTGTGTGTGTGTGTGTGTGTGTTCTAGACAATCGTAAGGCTGAGAGTTATAATTGTGTATTCTTGTGTATTTCACGTGAATGTCTGTTAGGTTTGAGATGAAGGTGTGTGTGTGTGTGTGTGCGTGTGTGTGTGTGTGGTGGGGGCTTTGTTATCTTTCCTTCACACAAAGCTTAGAGATCTGGCTGGGCTAAAAACGCTTTTTTTGCAGCTTTTTCTGAAGAGGAAAAGGAAAAACCAAAATGAAAGCTTCCGTCGTGGTCTTCTCCTGCTGCCTGTATCACAGAGCGACAAGACCGCTCATGCAATTCACAGATGAGGAATTAAATCATGTGTGTGATTGAGTGTAGCTTTTATCGAGATAAGAAAAAACATGCCTGTCCGTTTTTTTTTGTTTAGTTTTTTTTTTGCAAAACTTCCTCCAGAAATTATTTTGGAGTTGTATTGATTTGGACTGAATACTTCTATTCAATACGTTTACAGTTATATAAGAGCGATAAATAAAATTATAATTTTATAATAAATCATCCATCCATTTTCTGATCCGCTTTATCATTTCTGGGTCTGCAGCCAATCAGCCATTCAGGGTCTGAAGGCAGGACGCACCCTCTGGTAGGTGGCCAACCAATCACAAAGCAGGACACACACACACACCCCGCCTGATACAGTATAAAACATGATATATTATAGGTGTTTACACATCAGTACTAAATGTATACTTAGTATGTGTGTACAGGCATCAAAGTGAGACCAGGTTTTAATACTAAAGTGGCCCCTATGGTCACTTGTGGGTACCTTTGCCTTTGTCACACAACATTGAAGGTCAGTATGAGGGTCAATGTGGAACTTTGGGTCTATAATTGTGTTTTGGTTGGAGTAAAAGCGGGGGCGGGGGATCAATGGTGGGACCCCACTTTGATATATATGCATGTATGTGTGTGAGAGAGCGTTTGTGTGACATATGTTTCTTTTTTGATACTTCTATATTGTTCTATAACACGTCTCTAATCCGCCTTGGTTTTGAGTCGCTTTAGATAAAAGCTTGCACACACACACACACACACACAAATGCTTGTGCTTTTATCCTCCTCACCTCCATTCTCTCCCGTGCAGTTCCGTTTCTGCTGGTTCTGTTCCAGTTCTGCCAGTTCACTCAGTAACTCTATGCCATAATTAGGGGCCACTCCACTCCCAGAGACGGGCACCAGGGACGCCATGTGGGCATCTCGTGTGGCACACAGAGCTGCTGCGATTAACAACTCCAGGCTCCAGATGCAACTCCCCGGGTACTGATTCCCCAGGGCGGAGACTCCCGGACAGGGCGAGAAGGGTGCGGGCGAGTCCTCCTCATCCTCCGGCTCCACACACTCAGAATCCTGGATAATGGAAACCTGCACAGGGTTCTGTGGCTCCTCCTCCTGGGCTGAGATCTTTTCAGATGGTTCTGGAGTGCCTATGGCTTCAGCCTGGCTGTGGTGGGTGATCAGGGGGCTGTCGAGATGGGGGTCTGGGACAGCGACTGAGCAAAAGGAGTGTGAAAGAGCGACGGGACTACACACGACGCCTGTCTTCTCTTCGTCCACCGGTCCCTCGGTTTCCACTCTGGCACTTTCATCTCCACCCTGGACTTCCTGTGATGTTCTGGTAGGGGAGTCCACTCCAGCAGGACAGACAGGCTCCTCCCTTCTAGGAGAAATGGGGTGTGGCAGCGGGGCAGGTTCGGCAGGCTCTGCTTGCTCCGCCTCCAGGTCGGCATGCTCGGCCAACTGCACCTCCTGAGGGGAGGGGCCACCCTTGTAGCCAATGGAAATGGCCGGGTAGGTGTAGCCAGGAGGCAGATCTGTAGCGAGAAGGGGGAAATGAAACATTTAGAAATGTTGCGCTCTATCACAAGCACCAGGCCATCACCATTTATTTGCACCACACATGGCAATATGACCTCATCAGTGAAGGGGTGCGGACCCCTGGCGCTGATATACACACCGTATACACAAGCATTAGCGACAGTGTGTAGCGTTCACTGCGTTTATCTCGTATAACTCACACGCGTAATGGAGTCGGCGCCATAAAGGCTACGGCGAAGGCATGAGCGAATTTTCCATGAATATTGAATTATGCTCCAGTCGTTACGGCGTGCGTGTGTGCGTGTGTGTACGCAGGAATGTGTGTACAAATGAGGGCGAGTTTTCAAGCACAGAAAGCGATTGTGCTGTAGAGTCTATCCGTGTATGTTGATGACGGCGCGGTGTCTGGCTGTGATGGCGGCGTTCCTGTCACCTCAGCACTGCGTTATTGATGGTATCCCTCCGCCTGATGAATGCATATCCCTCCTCCAGACACTCGGTGCTCAAGGACCTCTGAAGGATAAGGCCGACCCCGTCTGGCGTAGGGTCGCCACCCGTCCCTTGGAATATGGAATCGTCCCGTATTTCAGATTCAGTTTTGAATCGATACCGGTCGGGTTTTGTCCCGTATTTTTCATCGTCTCGTGTAAATCATCCCTCACGCATTTCATGAAGATGCTCATTTTCCACTTTTGATTGGGTGATACTCAACGTCATCGTTAGTTTTATTGGTCGTTTTTATGGGATCAAGTTAGTGCCGAAAAGATTTGTGCGCGAGCAACCTAGTTTAAAGAAAATAAACTTGTACATTGCAACTTTCTAGATTTTTAAATCAGAAATAGGCTATATTAAAACTTTACTAGCTAATGTTTGTAGCTATTTTATATTTATATTTGTAGCGTTTCCACAACTGGATGGTTGTTACTGCAAAAAATGACAAATATTTTAGCCACCTGTTAAAATACGATTATCATTAGAGAAGTCTGTTTGGTTGTAAAAGTGAAAGACTGACTGTATTTCAATTAGAGTGATTTTAATGTTTCAGTGTGTTGTAACACATTTTAAATTGCATCACTGTATCACAAAATCATTGTCGCCCCGATTATTGAAAAATAATCGAAATTCAGAATTTAGAATTGATGCTCAATCAAATAATCATATATTAGATTAGATTAGATTAGATTCAAGTTTATTGTCATTACACATGTACAGGTACAAGGCAACGAAATGGAGGATATATAAGATCTGTGCGTGTTTCCCTCAGTTATTTTAAAATCAAGCCATGCACACTTTAGTCAAAAAAAATCTCTCACTTTCAATGTGAGCACATGTATGTGCAAAAAAATATACAGAACATTGAGGGCCAAAATATAAATAAATAAATAGAAAAAATCGTTCATTAATCGTAATTGTGTTAAAATGTTCAATTAATTGCGTAAAATAAATTTAGATTTTTGGCATAATCGCCCAGCCCTATACCCTATATCGCTCAGCCCAGCCCATATTTGTCCCAAAATGTAAATTTCTAATAGTTGGGACAAATAAAGGTTTTCGTCTTCTTCTTCTTCTATACAGACGAGTCACAAACGGATGCTGCGGTGCAATAGCAGACGGGAGCGAAAAAAATCCCCAAATCCTTGCTTTGCCTCAAATCACATTACCCGCCGATTGTCTTCAATAAAAGGGCAACAAGTCCTTCAAAGCCGCGGCGCTTCTTATCTCCACGCTAATATCTCCACGTCCCTGTGGCCAGGGTCTTTTTCTCCTCATTCTTTCTCTCCCGATCCTTTCTTCCGCGGACCCAGATGCGAAGGCAAGGCCCTAACCTTGAGAACCAAATGAAATGTTTCATCCTCGTCCCTCCAACCGCAGAATGATCGAAAGCGCCGTTCTGCCGTTTCTCCCAGATGATTTTTCATCCTTTCTCTTATTTTGTTTTTCGATTTGGTTTATTACTCAAAACATAACCTTCTGCTGGCTTTTAGCCGCTGACCCTGAGTCGCATTTGTTCTGATTCAAACCCTTATCACACACGGGAAGGCGGCATTGACGATTCCAGCTATTTCAGCGATTGTCCTCCCGTTTTGGGGAATTGTTGAGCTCGTGATTCTCGGAACTGCACTTGCATCTGGTAAGTAAAACTCCAGCGTCATTGGGAGGATTTTCACGTGAGTGTGAATAATTCGACCTTCGTAATCGCCCTCTCTCCGCCGAGCGCGAAAGGCATTTAAGGCCTGTGGGTTTAATGAATGCAATTTATATTTGGAACTCGTTTGCTTTCTCTGATTGTTTTTGGCTCCATCAACCTGCGTTTGTGTTGCACGGGAGACGGAAACAAAACCAATTTGAGTAAACGGAGACAAAAGGTACATAATCGGAGAACATCTATTTTAAATGTGAATTAACTGGTCGACAGATGAATATAGAGCAGACGGAATATATGCAAAACGTTAGACATACTGCCACGTTAACAACACACACACACACACACACACACACACACACACAATTTATTAAACTATGAAGGAATGCATGAAAGTTGTCTAAGATGAAAGACTGAAAGAGTGCTTAATTTGGTCTTCCTGTTCCTTTTCTTAGTCATTCCATTACATTTTCTAATAATTATTAATAATAATAAAAACGGATAACAACTCTAACAACCCATATGGTAAATGTTTGTATTCAAAGTACCTTAACAGAATGAGCAGAGCGTTCGGCATTCAAACCTGCAACCTTTTAATCTAACCTTTAAATGAACTTATTTTTATACCATATTTGTAATGAATTTTGTTTTTTTTTGGGTAATTTTTAAATGAACTTATTTTTATACCATATTTGTAATGAATTTTGTTTTTTTTTTTGGGTAATTTTGTTCCTAGCCATTGTTTCCTAATGACTTGCTCGCTTGCCGTAGTCATAGGTATACCTTCCTACTTTTACGTTTCTGCTTTATTGTGCTGTAATAAATGATATAAAAATAATTGGAAAAATTCAAAAATGTATTTTTTTTGTTGACTGTGACTGTTAAAATGCTTGAAATATGAATACAACCTGATTTCATTAACCCTCCTATTACGTTCGCAGGTCAATTTGACCCAAGGTCTTTTATTAGGCATATAATTTGTCAAAAAACAAAAAGTTCCCCAAAACTGTGTGTATGTGTGTGTGAATGTGTGTGTGTGTGTGTGAGAGAGAGAGAGAGAGAGAGAGAGAGTGAGTGAGCGTGAGACAGTGGTGTATTATGTCTCATTGTTGCAAAGAAACAAATAATATTTGATCTTTCTGACTCTTTTAGCTTCCATTTTATCTTAAGTGTCAAATTGACCAGAACATAATCTTTGTAATTTAAACATGTAGCATAATGTTACAAAAATGTGAACCGAATAGTTGTATATTTTACATGATGAATAAACCAAAAAAGCCAACAGAAGAAGTTTCAAAGTGAATTATTTTTAAAAAATTTAAATATTATAAATAAAAGTATTTTTAAACTATTTTTAAACTTTGAAAACAGAAAACATAATAGGAGGGCTGCATTTGAAATCCAGAACTTTCTCTAGGACTCTGACCCCAAAGTAGATTTTCAGGAAAGCGCGGCGCGTTCACTCACCAGGTTCCAGAGTAGACGGGAAGTCCTGTGGCGGCTGGCCTTCGCCTCTCTTATCCTGGGACTCGGCAGGCTTTGGCAGGGTGGAGTGGGGGCTGAGGGCCGGAGAGCGGGGGGCGGCCACAGCGGGGCTGGGCTCGGGACAAGGCGCGGTCTTGAGGTGGGACCGCGGGGCGGGCGAGCGACAGCAGGGCGACAGGCGAGAAGCGCAGCCCCCTGGGGAGGAGGACGAGGGCGGAGGCTTGCTGGACCCCACGGAGAAAGGCTTGGCGTGTCTGGGCGTTCGGGGCTCAGACGGTCCCTCGGCCAAATCAATGGGGGGATCCTCGGGTTTCCTCTGCGGGATGAACATGTAAGATTTCAGCAACCACGTTACCGTACTTATGTTGAAAGCCAAGCTCACGCGGGGCTGGTTATGACTCCGCCCACTCCGGTTCGTCTTGCGTAAGGACGCGCACCAGGGACAAAACTACAATGGAGGCTAATGATCCACGGTTCTGTTGCATTCTGGGACTGTTTCTTAGTACAAAAGCAGCCAGATAAAAGCAGGAATCCTCCATCGCTCCTGCGCAATCCGGTTCTTACAAAACTATCGCTGGCTCTTTGGGTAAAACTCGTTCTTAGGGCGCTTTCACACCTATAGTTCGGTTCATTTGGTCAGAACCAACGGTAATAAATAACACATTCTTGCATTTTTCTGGCATTTTGGTCCCTGTTCACTTTTTGCAAAAAAAATATTTGAATGGTGCTTTTAAAGCGGTCTCGGTACACTTGTTTGGTCCAGAGTTTACTGCTTTCATCAGAGTAATACGTCATATCACTGAGACAGACTGAAAACCTCGGTCTCTACCTCTCCGCTACACCCTCATTTGCCAAAATGTCATTATCCAAATGGAGAAAAGTAGATAAAGAGTGTAGAATATTCAAAGGAAAATCGACCACATCCTGTTTATTTACAGATATTTATAATATATTTCTACATTTTTAAATGAGGTAATTCATGGAAAGTGTTGTACAAGGACAGTTCATTAAATTTCAACGTGTTCGTGTGCTTCTTTACACCCAAACAAAGGAAAGACATAATTTTTTGGTTATTTATAGCAGAGTAGGGTATATGTTTATTGGCCCGGCCCGCTTGACATCTCACTAGGGCGTATGTGGCCCACCATGTGAAATGGGTTGGACACTCCTGCCCTAACAGTCCACGAGCGGTGGGACTCTCCTCCAGGTTACTGTGCTGGGTGGGTTACCTGCGAGTGACTGTGTCTGTGCGCCAGCTCCATCGCCTGAGCCGCGCGGTGCTGATGCTGCTGCAGTGCGTAGAGTTCCTGTTGCCGTAGAAACTGGGAGCGGGAGTAGACAGCGGGATGCTGTATGTGTGAGGCGGGCCCTCGGGCTCCATAAACAGGGGGCCACAATCCTTGCTGCTCCATTACATCTACAGAGAGAGAGAGAAAGAGAAAGGAATGAGAAAAGAATGAACAAAGGTTTTTTTTTCCTTTCCGCTCGCGCGCCTTTAGGCGAGTCTCACTTATCGCTCTGAAGGCCTATTGATTTACGGCTATAAGACTCCTCTCTTTTAGAGTCCTTCCTTTATTCCGCGCTCTCTTTCTCTCAAAAAGTCATTCTCCGTCCCCAGGGCCCACACTCACATTTCCACATCTCCTTCCTCATCGCCAGCACACAGCAGCAGACCCATAGGAAGAGGTGGAACGCAAACTGCTTTCTTTATACGTCGTCTGTCACTTGCACTCGGTTAGTTTGGCCAAACCTCCGAGGACTAACACAAAACGACGGTCACCAGCGAGTCCACCAGCTCCCACATGCTGCAGTGCCAGTCAGGACGATTCACCGCTTCTGTCTCAAACTGTCACATGAATGTGGCTCTTCTGACAAGACCTTCCTGACAACCTGCTGAGAGCGGGACAAGAAGAGCCGGCTTCCCAACGCCTCAATCATTCACCAGTGCTTGTTAGGGTCCACAACACTTCTAATAAACGCTTAAAATGACTAGATCTACCAGCAGCAGCTTGAAGAAAGTGCAGATCTTCTAACACACTTCAGGTCATGATGGAGTCCACTGGGCCCGGGACAATAAGTGGCCAACACAGAATCATAAACCCACTCAAGAACACTGGACAGTTCAGACACTACGAGTCACTTAAAGGTATTACAGTAAAAACTCGGTTCAGTTTTATTTAGCGTAAATAAAGAAGACAATGAAGGAGAAAACGTTTAGATGAAGGTCCCACGGAGAGAAAATTGCATCTTCACAATAGGAACGTAAAGAAAGAAAATTAATTAAAAAAAAAAAAAA
>CM051500.1:3790743-3825802 GCA_028031935.1 Paedocypris micromegethes | reverse complement strand
AATATATATATATATATATATATATATATATATATATATATATATATATAAAGATTTACACTTGGGGCTAAAGTCTTTTCAAATCAGTTCTTAGATGTTTTTCACCCGCAACGTTTTTTAAAAGGTTTGAACATTTCCGAACCAACTCTGCTCTGAAAATTAAATATAGCTAGTTACAAAAACACACTGGAATCCTACTGAGAGTCACTCACCCTTCATGCTGGGCATCACTCTGCTGTGGTGGCTGTGGGTGGGATGCCCGTCTGGCAGACGGCACGGGGGCTCTCTCTGCCTGGCAACGGCCACTGCTATCCCCACAGGGGGCTGCCGCACCTCTCCATCCCCCTGAGCGTCCCCTGTGTCCTTTGGTACCCGCTCTGAGCGCTCGCTCTCCCCAGATGATGATGCTCTCCTGGGGGGCAGAGCCTGCTTCCCCTCCTGCAGAGTATAGCTCAAACCACTTCTACCTTTGTCACTTCTGTCATTCCTTTCCCCCTGCTTAAGGCAGCCCAGGCCACCAAACGGGCTCTTCTGAGAGAACAGCATTGGTTGATGGCTGGTGTACTTCATTAGGCTTCTCATGGCATTACTTTCCGGCCCCTGAGGGCCCAATGAAGCTTCTTGTGGGACAGTAAGAGAAGACAGAGGTCCATGGTCTCCATGTGAAGGCTGTGAACTTGTACTCATCGAGTTAAATGCCTTGTGCTCTACATCTTCAGACCGATGTCCTCGTGTCTCCCAAGACTGCTGCCCACCATATCCCTGTGATGCCGTTTCTAACTCCGTCTTTCTCTTGTCTTGTGCACCATTGCTCTGCTCTGGACCCTGCACACCACTAGTAGCCCTGTTTCCGTGCTGCTGATGACGTATACGAGCAACTCTCTGACTGTTCCGTTGCAGAGCGTAGTCGGCCTCCGTCTCAGCTTTACTTTCTGATGAAGGCCTGTTTGAGTCGCCAGAGTGAGAACAGTCTCTGAAAGGTGGCGTGCTGGCATATATGCTACTCTTAGGTTGATGTCCACCCTTCGTCCCTTGAGGCAGAGAGGGACGTAAGGCATCGGATTCTTCACTGTCCAAGCTGCAAGAGCGACTGGAGTGAGACAACTGACTATGACTGTGCTGAACCTCGTTTGTACGTGAATGAAGGCCCGGGGGCCAGTCCTGGCTTTTGTCCGCTTTGCCATATGCATGTTGCTGTTGGGAAGATTTTCGTTGGCAGCTACTTGGAGGACCAATTCGAGTTCCACTCCTTTCGGGAGTTTTTGTTTCTTTCGCAGCACCGCCCATTCCACCTCCGATGCCTCGACAGTGAGGGTTACCTAGTTGAAACGGTCCACTGGTTTTGTCTCCCAGTGGCCCCACAGAGGGCACAAAAGTGGGTCCTGTCACCTCAGAGTCCCTATTTGCACCGGGAGTCAGGCTCTTTTCCTGAACAGTGGGCATGGTTAGATGAGCTGGAGGTGGTTGGCAAAATAGATCTGGATGGGGATGGTGTGGATGACTAGGGTGAAGCCAGGACCCTCCCACAGCAGAACCTAAGCCCAGAGGAGGCGGCATAGTGTAGGGCACTGGGTGGGCATGGCCCATGATGGCACTGTGGCGAAGACAGTCTGAGGGTGGCTCGCTTATTCGCATTTCTCCAGTTACTGTCTCCTTACAACAGAGACTATCTCCAGTTGTCTGGCGGCCAGTTCCCAGAACCGAGGCCCCTGGACCTACACAGCTGGGCAGAGAGCTCCTGGCCGTGGCTCCTGGTTCCGAGCCATTCTGTGTTTTTGTGCTAAGCAGGCAGGAGCTAAGGTGCTTGGGGTTGTCTTTGTGTCTCAATTCGTCTTCTAGGCCTAGGGAGTGATGCTGTGGATGATGATGATGGTGGTGGTGATGGTGATGATGAAGGGTGGGCAGTGCAGGACCATGTGTTTGGCGGTCTTGCCTTGAGTCCTGTTTGCTCTTTTCTTTTTCTTTCCCACTAGATCCTAATCTTCGCTCAGCCACACCAGTGTCTTTAGAGCTCTTCTGAGAAGTTGTGCTCCCAGACTCTCTTTCTCGACTGCAGGAGTCCAGCGGGTGGGTGTGAGCGGTTCGAGAGAGTGGTGGGAGACTGTGATTGGTTGAAAGAAGCTGGGGTTGCGTTGGGAGGCTCCGTAGATAAAAATCTTGAAAGATATTTTCAGATAAGGGACTTTTAGAGAAATCATTTATTTTGTTTAAAAATGTTAAACTGTTAATAAAGGTAGCCTCACCTTTTTGTGTGTCATAGAAACGATGTTGTCCATACAGTACACTGCTGTTCCCATGGTGATCGAGGGGGCTCATGGGTAGAAAGGTGGGGGCTAAACTCCCTGAAAAGCGAGGATACCCTGGGGCTGAGAAGGAGGGAGAGAAATGCCAAGAAAAATAGAGAGAAAAATGGGGGGAAAGAGAAAAAGAAAAAAGAGAAACATTGTCAGGATAAACAAATACAACAAAAGTGACAGTTTTGGCCTTTCGCCGTGGCTGGACGCAGGATCATGAAGCCCTATAGCGCACTACAACCTTTCCAAAAAGCCTCCGCTCAAAATACTTGACATTTATAAACACCTGTACCAAACAAGAGCTTTCGAAGTCCCGTGTGCAATTTACAAAGTTTTGGAAAAGTTATCAATGACCCAAAGTTTGTACACCTCTACAAGATCTCTGGAGATCCGCTGGTACATTGTTCAAACGTGAGTTTTGGCTTAATTAAAATGTAATTAATAAGCAAAACATTTTATTTTTTAGAATCGGTTAGGACTGGCCATGCCAATGATGGTCCACATGAGGAACTTGGGTTGGTTAACATGTGTCCAGTGACCGTTATTTCTCAACAGTTAGAGAAATACCTCTAGCTGTTGACTAATCAGGTCTATATAAGCATAGCACTAGTTTCGAAACCCAACCACTCCAGAGGTCACTGACCAGGCACACAGAGGTCATGACCTTAAGCAGCCCACAACACAGAGCTATTGTGTCCATCTGTGACGTGCGACCATGTTTCTGTCAGTCTGGGAAACGGCGCTTTAAGAACCACGTGAGCAAGTTTTCCTTTACGCATGTCCGTTGTGTTGGTCTGAGACACCCGACAGCACATCCTCGTTCAGAGCTTTAATAGAGGCAGATAAAAGTTTAACAATAAATGGAAACAAAGAGCTTTCCCTCCAGAATACCTTCCCAAACACCATAAACACATACCGGAAGCCGTCAAACTTCTCACCACACCTCCGGTCTATTTACTGTAGCCGTATAAAACGCCTTTTATCGATTGTCAATGAAACAGCTTGAAAAAACAAGAAACAATAAGCCAACTTTCACTTTGATAATAAAGGAATCACATAGTGATTAGGCAGTGTAAAAAAAAAAAAAAAAGTAAACTTCAGTTTTTAAATGAATAGCCAACATGAACAAGTTATAATATCTGTCAAACTATAAGGCATAACTTGATTTAAAAATATTTAATACAAATACAAACAAATTGCCTTTTGATTCAGTGCCTTTGTGTGGAAAATATATTATTGATGATGATCAATACGGACAATACGGTACAAAAACAGACCAAAATATTTCATTATCCAGCAATTTCTGCATAGAAAACGGAATTTAGCAACACAGCAACAGAATTGAACTTGTGTAACACAGACACCAGAGGGAAAGCAGCAAAAAGAGAGATATGAGAGAAAGAATGGAGACGGAAATCAGTCAATTTCTCCATCCATCTTCTACTCTCACTCTTCTTTCTCTCAACCTCTTTCTGTTTGAAATATTCTCTCTCCCTTCTGTCAGCCTAGTCTGTCCATTTTTCTCCCCTCCATCTTCAACTCACTCCT
The DNA here is from genome assembly GCA_028031935.1 of Paedocypris micromegethes. Lineage (NCBI taxonomy): Eukaryota > Metazoa > Chordata > Actinopteri > Cypriniformes > Paedocypris > Paedocypris micromegethes. The sequence continues at coordinate 3,821,960 of CM051500.1, read as the reverse complement.
CCTTTCCCTGTCTCGGTCTTTCTTTTTCTCTATCTCACTCATCTCCCCTCTCCCTTTCTCCTCCCCTTTCCCTTTCTCACTCCTGGTCTCTCTATCCTCCACTCTCTCTCTCTATCCCTGGTGCTTTTTTTCTCTCTCTCTCTCTCTCTCTCTCTCTCTAAACTTCTCTCCTGATCTCTTTCTCTCTCCCCTACTCTCTGTCTGTCTTTCTCTCTCTATCCCCCTCCTCTCCTCTCTCTCTCTCTATCCCCCTCTCTCTCTCTCTCTCTCTCTCTCTCTCTCTCTCTCTCTCTACCCTCCTCTGTCTGTCTTTCTCACTGTATCCCCTTCCTTCCGATATCTCTCTATCCCCAACTCCCTCTCTTTCGCCACCCTGCCTTTTTCCCCTCTATTATCACCCTCTTATTTACCCCCCCCCCTCCTCCATTTACCCCTCTCTCCTTCTGTCTGCTTAGTTCTATCCTCCATACTCTCTCCATCAATTTTTGCTCTCCTCTCTCTCTCTCTCTCTCTCTCTCTCTAATTGACACCAGTGGAGCGTCCTGCTGACAGTGACATCACAGGGGAGAGCAGATGTGTAATATCAGGCCTTCTGGCTGCACCTGTTTCCTACAGCCACAGAATTTCAATTTTGCCTCCACACGTAGGGCGAGCGCACACACACATTCATCAGGAACACACACTAAGCTCCGGGACGGATGGAAAAACGCACAGTTCGCACATCGACGGAGCCGAGCGCACGCTGATGTTTTACTCGTCGGGCGGCGCGAGCGAACCAGATCCGAACTGATGCTAATGAGACGGAGGGAAAAAGAAAAACAGGCTGTGGAAGAGAGACACAGGAAAGCCGGAGTTCTTCTGTAAGTCCAGAGCGAAAGATAGAGCCACACGTCTGTTCCTCCACAGCTCGCGCTGGTCTTGATGGAGGACGGTGTAGCCACGAGATCAAACCGAGCCGGGAAGAAAGGCCAAGACACGGCTGGTGTTCCCTACGTCTCAGCAGCCGTGAACGAGTGCAGGAGGGAAACGTTGGACAGCTTCCCGTGTGTGTGTGTGTGTGGTTTAGTAAAGACACAATGACAAATGTATGAAGAGGAGAGAGGGACAAATGAATGACAAAGACACGGATGGATGGAGCAAACAGACAGAAATACAGGGTAAGATATGTCTCTCTCTCTCTTTGTATTTCTCCCTTTTTGCTTTTCTCTGTCTGTCTGTCTGTCTGTCTCGCTCTGTCTTTTTCTCTTTTTTGTTTCTCTCTCTCTCTCTCTATGTCTATACCTCTGTCTGTCTCCCTGTCTCTCCCTTTTGTCTGTCTCGCTCTGTCTGTCTGTTAAGAGAGACACCGAGACAACAGAGGGATAGAGAAAGAGAGAAGAGAGAGAGAAAGACAGAGAGAGAAATAGAGAGCCAGATAGAGACATACAGAGGGATAGAGACAGACAGACAGAAAGAAACAGAGAGAGAGAGACACACACGAAAAGAGAGAGACACAGACAAACAGAGAGAGAGAGACAGACAAAGAGAGAGAATGACATAAAGAGAGAGGGAGAAAGAGAGAGAGAGAGAGAGAGAGAGAGAGAGAGAGAGAGAGAGAGAGAGAAAGAGCGAGACAGACAGACCAGAGCGACAATGTGACCTGCGTGGAAGGACAATAAAGTCACACTGGGACACACAAACACACAATAATGGCATGTGAGTGTGTGTGTGTGTGTGTGTGTGTGTGTGTGTGTGTGTGTGTGTGTGTGTAAAGACAAAGAATAACCACAAAGGCAAAAAAGCGCTTGAGAGAAATTCCTCCGTTAGCCGTTTTTGCACCATCCCCTCTTCAAAAACCACACACTTATCGAAAGTGTCTTTCGATAAATTCCACCGTTGTCCGAAATAATTCCCATAGTCGTTCAATTCGCCCCAATCACATCTTTGCATCATTCGTGCTCTCTTTCTATATTCACAAACTATGATAAATACTCTCACCAGGCCGGGAAAGCGCTCAAAAAGAACCCGAGTTTTATTCCGACGTGTGTGAGTGAGATATTGAGGTGGATATAAGAAAACAAGCCTGACACCAGCGTGCCCGTCTCACCCTCTAATTGAAACCAAATGGCAAGAGCGAAGCCGACAGACGGAGGGAGGAGAGAGCAGAAGACGGAGAGGAAGAGGAGGTGATGCTGTCAGCTCCGTTAATTGCGAGATGTGCTGAATCAACGGCTGCCGATTACGGACGCGAGGAAAATAAAAAAGGCCCGATGCAATAAGAAGGTCGCCTCGCTTGGAAAAGCTCTTATCTGTGTTAAAATCGCTATTACACACGGCCTCGGGTGACTGTTCCTGTAATGAAACACAAAGGACGGCGATACAATAAAAATGTCATAAAAAGGTTCAACAAATAGTCAGGTTTGTTTTTATGTAATAACGATAATCGAAATAAACAATTGTTCTTAGTAATACTGTTTTCACACCGACGGGACCATTCTCGCAAATAATAAAAAAACAAAGATGAAAACAAAGCAGCGGAAAGGCATATTAGGAAATTGCTTTTTGAAGTGTTTTTAACGTGACATTTCGGGGCGGAAAAAAACATCAAAATATTTTTCAAACGCATTTCGGTGTTAAAAAAACCCTTTAATGGGGAAGAAAGCGGCGGCCATGCGGATGCTTTTATCTACATGTTGCAGCGGCTCGTCCAATCAGAATGCTTAAAAGGGGAGGGGGGGGGGGTAAAAAGTGATAATGAACAGTCGATAATCAATAGCAAGGGAAAGTCCAGCAGCCTCAACGTGACAGAAGGCTGGAAGAAAGAACTGCTTTAAAGAGGAAAAGTGGTGGAGGTGAATAGAGAAAGATGAATAAGATCTTTACTGAAAGAAAAGTGGTTCAAGACGTCAATAAACAAATAAGGAATTGAGAGAAACAGCAGAGAGAAAAAGTGGATGGATGGATGGATGGATGGATGAGTGTGTGTGTGTGTGTGTGTGTGTGCGTGTGCATGTGTATGAGTGTGTGTGTGTGTGGTGGCAGATCTGTGTGTTGGCCCGGTGCCCGACACTGGAGTTTGTCCAGCTGGCATTTTGCCGACTGGGGCTTCCTGGATTCAGTCCTCAAAAACAATAATTTGAAAAAAGTTTGTGTGTGTGTGTGTGTGTGTGTGAGAGAGAGAGCGAGAGAGATGTATCTTCGAGTGTGTGTATTCCTACTGAAACCAATTATTTTCCCCTTAAATTTCATTTATTATGAAATACACCAAACTCTATCTGTGTGTTTGCACAACACATCAAAACACCACACACAAACAGCGCACCGTGCCAAGCGAGCCGACTTCCTCCCTCGGCTGAGACTTTCAAAGGTGATTCCCCTATTGTTACGCAGTCACCTCTATATAAAAAAGATTCTCTTCTCTCTCTCTCCCTTCTCTCTCTCTCTCTCTCTCTCTCTAACACACCACACACAGACCTGATGCTCTGGATCTACAAACTCATTGCTTTGCTGATCTTTCTTCACTTCCACGTTTTTAGGCCTTTTACACTGACAACTGAAGCTCTCGGCTCCACATTTAATGCCTCACACGCTAGTGCAGACAGTGTGAGGACAAAACGAGTGAGTGAGAGAGTGAAAGAGAAGGAGTGAAAAAGTGGAAGTGAAAGAGGATTATATCAAGAAAGTGAGAGAGTGGGAGATAGTAAGAGAGGGAGGGAGGGAAAGCGAATGAGTGAGTGAAAGAGGGAAGAGAGAGAAAGAGATGGGTGAGTGAGTGAGTGAGTGTGTGTAAAAGAGAGAGAGAGTGATAGAAAGAAAATCATAGAGAGAGAGGGAGAAAGGGAAAGAGAGTGAGAGAAAGTGAGTTAATGAGAGAGAGAGAGAGAGAGAGAGAGAGAGAGAGAGAGAGAGAGAGACATAGAGAGAGAAATAGAGAGAGAAAGTGTGATGGGGTGATAGAGAGAGATGGTAAGAGAGTGAGTGAGCAAAAGATAGAGAAGGAGTAAGAGAGGGAGTGATAAAAAGAGTGATAGAGTGATATAAAAAGTGAGAGGAAGATAGGGGAGTGAGTAAGTGAGAGTGAGAGAGTGGTTAAAAGAGAGGGAGTGAAAGAGAGAGGATTAGAGTGCTAGAAAGAAATTGTGATAAAAAGGGAGAGTGAGTGCGTGAGTGAAAGAGAGAGAGTGAGAGAATGAATAAAAAACATAGAGTGAGTGAAAGAGAGAGAGTTTCCGAAAGAGAGAGAGGGAGAGAGAGAGTGCGTGAAAAAAAGAGCTAGACAGTGATGGAGAGCTGGACAAAGAGATAGACAGATCCAACAAACCTGTAATAACAATAATAATTGCACAATTTTAAGTGTAATCGAGTGTAATAACACGTGAGATGTCACCAGCGCAGGACGGGCAGTTGGGCGTCGGTTAGCTGGTTATCAGCCGCGGCCGCCACCATTCCACCGGCCCAACTACAAAAACACAACGTTCCTCAACAGCCATTTACACACACACACTGGCACAAACACACCTGAACCGGAGAGATAAAGAAGGTCCCTGACCACAAACCGTTACTAGCCAAACGAAGAGCCCATCACACACACACACACACGGTCCGGAAGCCAGAGCCTCCCTGTGGTGGGTGATGCTGCTAATCTCGGCATCTCTCAGCTGAAACCGCACAAACGTACAAGACGCACAAACCGGTTGTCAGTTGTCTGGGAAGGAAACAGGCCGTTGTGTTGGGGTTTAACCGTAAGGGTCACGTGACCCTCAGGCCTCACATCAGCTGTCACAATCTAACCAATCGTTGCTATCGGGACCAACACGACCGCCACAACGGCATCACGATGATATTCAAATTGTCTTTCATGTCGCGTTATATTTTTTTTTTGGGCCTAGTGGGCTAATTCGCTAAATCGCCAAAAGACATTCACCTCAGAGCCTCACCAGCCTAATGAATATTAATTAGCCATCCTCCAGCCCACACTGGAAGCTCAGCTCCGTCCAATCAGCGTCCACTGTAGCCCCGCCTCCGCCCATCACCCCCCCCCTCGGCCTAATGGGTCAGGTGGGGCGTCACATTATTGCTAGCTGGACCGTCTCCAGGGGAACAACTTTGGACTAATTGCACGGCTCATTTTGATGACATGATTTTTTATGCAAATGAAGCGGTGAGGTGCAAAGACACGGCCCAATCGGCAGCTCGGAGGGGAACAATTTAGGACTGATTGGAATAATGAGCTCTTATCATCACAACAGGCCGGTCGGATCATTACGGAGCCATTGTGCTATTAATGCTATTAAAGTGAAAACCTGGATCCACATCGGTTTGCCGTTGATTATTGTTGCTTTAAGTTATGCGGCGGGTTCCGTCTGATCTGTTCCGTCGTCGGGTTACAGTAGCACCACTGCGCTTGATGCCACTCGCCTGTGCCAGCTGCCACACACACACACACACACTATACATTCGCCAGCATGTTCTATCTGTGGACTCACCTTCGTGTGGATGAGGAAACCAGATTTGTGAGGGGGCTGTGGAATGGGGTCCCGTGCGATAGGGCGGGGAGGAGGGGGACGACGGGGGTCCGCTGGTGTGGGATGGAGGAGATCCCAGGCTGCTGGCGAGAAACGTACCCATGAAGGATGCGGATGAGCTCCCAATCAGTCCACTGCCTGTAAGAGACATCAGAGAGACTTTACGCCAAATCGAAAAAATTATGCCGAGATCGATGACCAAGATCGGGACCCGGGATTACTAGCCGAGATCAAGACCTGGGATTATGAGCCGAGTTTGAGACCTGGGATTGTGAGCCAAGTTTGAGACCCGGGATTGTGGGTCGAGTTCGAGACCCGGTATTGTCGGCAGAATTCGAGACCTGGGATTTTTAGTCGCGTTCGAGTCCCGGGATTATCAGATGAGTTTGAGTCCCGGGATTATAAAACGAGTTCGAGATCTGGGATTACCAGACGAGTTCGAGACCTGGGATTATGAGACGAGTTTCAGACACGGGATTATGATCTGAGTTCCAGACCTGAGATTATCAGACGAGTATCAGAACCAGAATTATCAGACAAATTCCAGACCTGGGATTATCAGACGAGTTCCAGAACAGGGATTTTTAACCGAGTTCGAGACCCGGGAATACGAGTCGCATTTCAGACCCTCACTATATTTAAATTTTCACCATCAGATTAAATTAGACTAGATTAGAATCAACTTTATTGTCATTGGCAAGTACAGGTACGAACAACAAAATGCAGTTTGGTCTAACCAGACGTGCAGAAGCAGCAATATGAAATATAATGTGCATAATGGTGACAAAATGAAATGTAGGACATATACTGTATGTACTGTACACATATGATGGTTGGATAACTATGGGGGGACTTAACAGGGGTAGTATGCAGTATGTATATACTTATGTACAGTCTGAGATATGTATTACTAAGGTGCAAATGACCACTTGTGCAATAGGTAAATAAACAGTTGTGTGCAAAAAGCAAAGAACGTAAAATCATCCTTACTTCCCCACATTTAGTTGATAATTTGTGCTTCCAAACAAACACTCAAGCTCCCCACAACCCAGAAATGGATAAAAAAATTGCGGATGAACACAACCAACGGCAATCAAAAAAAAAGTACAAACTAGTTTTCCAGTCCCTTTAATTGAGAGAAGACTTAACGTAAGGTCGGTGACAAATCTTTCCTTGACGCAAATGTGAAACTACCTAAAAACTGTTTGTGGGAAAAAGAAGATAATGAGGAAAAAGAAGGTATGGAAAGATGGAATTGAAGATGCTAAATCCTGTTTCAGTCAAACGCACTTCCCAATTCCAGTCGCTGTGAAGTGAAACGATCAGCAACATGCGAAAAAAAATCACAGTACCGTAATATTCCTAATATGAGGGCCACTAAAAAGATCTAAAAACTGACAGTGCGCCTTATAATCTGGAAAAAAGCGAGATTTGTATGTGAAAGATTTTTTTTGAAAACAGACGTTTATTAATGGTGCGCCTATAGTCCGAAAAATACGGTAATTGGTTCTCATTCCAACAATTATTTCCACAGGACGTGTACCTGAACAGATCCGCCTGACTCGGCGAAATCCCAGCTTTCATGCTAAATCCATCGGAAAATAGGGATTTTACATGCAAATGACACTTTTTCCAGGAACAAAGCAGGCACTTCTCTGTTGTTGCCGTCGCAAAGTCCGATTGCAAATTAGTCTTGAAGCGAAACCAATCGCCAAGCGCTGACCCGCGTCACCTTAAAACAAAGATGCGTGGAGAAAAACGGGAAAAGGCGGGAGAAATGGGACAGCGGAATAATAAGGAGGCTTGCGGAGATGGGTGAGAGCTGGAGAGATAACTTTATTCATCCCTAAAGGAAGAAGCCAAAGACTTCATACAGTCAAGCCAACAAAGGTTAAATAACGTTGATTTGGCACGCAGGCCGCATTCAAATGAGCCTCGCGATTTCCTGTCTCCTCAACAACGGAATTTTCAACGCTCCAATAAGTTTGATTAACCTATATTCTACAGAGACACGGCTTTAATAAACTTCAGACAATAATATAATTTGAAGATAAGGCACCCACCAGAGACGGCGAATGGAATCGGCGAATGAGTCCATTAAAGCGCGTTTAATGGGCGGATTTGCGCTTAAGACAATCGCCGGCGCTGCGAGATGACAAGGTTAACGACACGGTGAATTCTGCCACGCCGGGATGAAGTTCCTGTGGCATCTCGTCCCCTGATGGAGACCCACCCCTCCCTCAATTAAACACGAGCGGTTTCATTTCCTAAACTGATAAAAGTTAATTAACGTGGGTGAATGTGATGAGGTTGAGGAAGACGTTTAAGGGTGTGAAACGACTAAACGACCGCTCGGAAAGACAAACCGAAGCCAAGAGGACGGCCCGCGACTAGGGTTACCACTTTTACTAACCTAAAATATACTGCAGGGCCGTGGTGATTTGGGTAGGCGGGGCAACGGGGGCGGGGCGACAATGACATTACATTGTGACACAACAATCGCAATGTAAAACTAGTTTTCAGGAAAGTATGGACACCGAAACATGAAAATAAAATTTTTAATTGAAATACGGTCATTCTTTCACTTTTATAACTCTTCAGTCTTTACAGACTTCTCTAATGATAATCGTATTTTATTAGGTGGCTAAAATATTTGTGTTTTTGGTAGTAACAACTATCCAATCATGGAAACGACCCGCGCATAAAATAGCTACAAACATTAGCTAGCAAAGTTTTATAGCTTATATCTAATTAAAAAAATATAGAAAGTTGCAAAGTACTAGTTTAGTTTCTTTACACATGGGCTCAATCACACACACAAACCGGTTTGCTTGCGCACAAATTATTTCGCCACTAACCTGATCCCATTAAAAAAAAACGATCAAACTAACAATGACGTTGAGTATCACCCAATCAAAAGTAGAAAAGGAGCATCTTCATAAAATGCGTGAGGGATGATTTACACGAGACGATGAAATATACAGAACAAAACCCGGCCCGTATTGAATTAAAAACACAACACGCAATTACAATCTGAAATGGAGAACAATTCCGTATTTCAAGGGGCGGGTGGCGAACCAAGGAAGGTTTGCCCACCGGCCACTCGCCACCCTTGAGATGAAAGTCACGTATCTGCTGGTGCGTGAGTGGAGAGCGAATGGCGGACGTCTCAGAGTCCCAGCAGGCATTACAGTCATCTTCAGCTTCTGAGAGTCTCGCCGCGTTCCCCCGAGCTCCTCTGGATAAACAGAACGGCGAAAGCTCCACGCAGCCCATCCAGAGAGCGCTTGTTCTGCGCAATCTCACACCTTCAGTTACAGCTCTTTACACCGAGTGTAACGCTCCACTGATGCTCCACTGATACTCTACGCACGTCCAGAATGGGTTGCAGTAATTATTTTTACAGATTGTCTCCAAGCGACAGAAATAAAGTACTAATTCAGCAGTGATTGTAAAAATACTCAGATAAAAGCTGAAATGAAGAAATTAAATAAATAGTTTACACCACAAATGTTATATACTGTATAAATACAGTTGACTTCTGTTAATTAGGACACAACCAATTTCCCCCAATAAAGCGGCACATACTTTGAAATATGTGTTATGAAATGTGATTTGAATTTGTCCCAATAAACCGAGTGCTCCCTTTAACTGGCGGCCCAATTGAGCGAAGTTTACTGTATGTACAGTACAAAGACGATGCGGCAAGTGCAAGAAAATCTACACACGACATAATTCTGCTCTGATATTATGTCCGAAAATTTATGAAAATCCGAGCAAATCGTTCTCGGATCACTTCACGGGCTTGCACAAATCTTTTTGCAGCAATGAATCTCATCGAGACGCTTGTCGACTTCACTATGTGTGTAACGTCACCGGATGGATCAAGGTTGTGTCCAGTGAGCAAGAAAAAGGTGACACGAGACAGGAACACAAACTCAAGTCGAAACAAACAACAGTCGGTGGCTTTCTTCATAAGTGGGGAACGTTCTTAGCATGGGAACAGGCCGAAGACGGGCAGAACTGTGCCAGACTTTATACCGCCAGTCTAGTAAGTCCTGGAGAGCACATAAACTCGCCGCTCGCTCCTCCTCTCTTTAATGCCCTCCGCCAGCTCCTCTTTAATGGAACGTGTCCCCTTTGTTTGCGCGGCTTTATTGACTCCTCTCTCTCCGGCAGCGAGCCTAAGACTGAAATTATTGCCTGCTCTCATCCTTCCCCCACCGCCATCTCTAATAAACCCAACGGCAGAAGCTAAGCCCTGTTGATCTAAACTTGGGAGGAACGGAGAAAAGACCCACCACCACCACAAAAAAAGAGACAAAGCTGGCACAAAAAAATCCAGTTCAATAGGTCAGAAGCTACGAGGTTTAGCTTGCTCAGCCGCACGCTGTAAACCGAGTTTGCTAATTCTTAAAAAGCCAACTATAAACTGAGTTGGCAACTATAAACCCTAACTGCCTATTTTAATAGCTTAAATATTTAAATTATCCAGCTAACGCGCTTTAATATCACGGTAAAACTGTCGGTCCACATTACATTGAAAAAGCAAGAAACCCTAAACGAATGAGCAAAAATACTCTAAAAGAATAGCGTAGTAGAGGAACTCTGGAGTATTGGAACAAAAAACACTACCGGAATATTCACAGCACCACCTGAAGGAATGAGTCAAATGTGCACATAAATATGCAAGAACTACCGAGACACAGTAACCAACATTGCGGATGGTGGGAAGCCCATGGAATGATTGAGTTCTTGAACAACAAAATGATAGTTGGTACAATTACAAGACGCGACTGGCACAAGATTGTCTTCTAGCAACTAGCCCGGTAAACAAAACCACAAATAGGCAAATTTTGGCAAATATAGTGGTACCTCTACTTACAAAAATAATTTGTGCCAAAAGCAGATTTGTAAGGTGAAAGTTGAAGCAAATTACATGTAAATGCCCAAATTAGTTCCAAGCCTCCCTGAATTTGGACATTTTTTTCATAAATGATATTAATAACAATAATAACAAACATGTTACATATGAGTGTAAAATGAGTACTGTGTGACAAAAAAAAACAATAAAAATTTGTTTATTTACATTTCGAATTAAGCGACTATGCAAGCGGCTAACGATGAGTGAGAGAGGAGAATTGTTACGTACTGCTACAATTGTTGCACCATTTGTTACATTGTTACATTAAATCTCAGTTTAAAACTAATGAACTTCAAAGAACACTGTGAGTAACCTTAAGACTTGCGTCATCTTTCAACATTTGGCCTGTCGTATCGTGAAACAACTTCGTAACGAGAGGCGATATTTTCTTCAAGACGCACTTTGTAAATTGAAACTTTTGTTAGTAGAGGCATTCGTAAAGTGAGATGTTGTAATTAGAGGATTCGCTCTAATGTCGCTAGAATCCAAACATCGATGAAGCACGCTGACTCTGGTTTACTCGGGGAAACCCCAGTCGCCGCTGAATTCCAGTCATTAGGATGGGAATACAGTGAGCGATGACGGATGATGCCGTCTTGTCAGGCGGATCCCCGAAGGGAACGTCTGTTTATTTACGTCCGCGGTGCGAAACACGGCTAAATGAGAGAGTGACTCTTGTGCGAGCGCTTAAGGAAATCGGGTCATGTGCATACTAATCGCCTGATTCCAGCCTCGGAGCGACATTAATCCAATTAAGGAATTAAAAGGAAGAATCCTGAAGAGTGGGAGTCCCGAGTGTGTCTGCCACACGCGCGCAAACACACACACACACTCTTGTGTAACTGCCAATTGCACAAGTGTGTGTTCAGCCTTGTCATCAAATGAGAGTCCCAGCGCGCAGCCCTCAAGAAGACATGTGTGTGTGTGTGTGCTAGACAGAGAGAGAGAGAGAGAGAGAGAGAGAGAGTCAGTGTATGAGAGATAAAGGAGAGAATGCGTTAGAGAAAATAAAGAGGTAGATGTGTGTGAGAAAGAAAGAGAGAGAGAGTTAAAAAGAGAGAGCGAGAGAGAAAGTGAAAGAAAGAGAAAGAGACAGCGAAGGAGAAAAAGAGAGCAAGAGAGAGAGAGGGAAAAAGAGAGAGCGAGAGAAAGAGAGAGCTAGAACGAGAGAGAAATAAAGAGCAAGAGAGAGAGAGAGAAAGTGAAAGAAAGAGAAAGAGACAGCGAAGGAGAAAAAGAGAGCAAGAGAGAGAGAGGGAAAAAGAGAGAGCGAGAGAAAGAGAGAGCAAGAACGAGAGAGAAATAAAGAGCAAGAGACAGAGAGAGAAAGATAAAGAGAGAAAGAGAGAAGAAAAGAGAAAGAGAAAGAGTGAGAGACCAAGAGAAAGGGACAGAGAGAAAGAGAAAGAAAGAGAGCAAAAAAGAGAGAGCTAGAGAGAGAAAGAGAGAGAGAGAAAATTGTTCTTATTTTCTGTCTATCTATCCATCTTTCCCACTACCTGTTAATCCACCTGCTTGTACAAACACACACACACACACACACAGAAGTCACATCACCAGCAGAGCTAGAACATTTCATAGACTATACTACAGCATGAGTGGAGGATATTAATGACGTGGGTCAGACGAGTGTGTGTGTGTGTGTGTGTGTGTGTGTTTACACAGCTGGGTTCCACGCTCTCAGACGACCCCGTGTTTCGCCCCCCCAAAACATGTGCCACTCATGAAAACCCCAATATTTTCTTTCCCTAAACCATAATAAACAGGTTTGGCTAGGGGCGGGGCAGGGGGCGGGGCAGGGCAGGGGGGGTGGCTGCACAGAGACGTTTGTCTGGGGCCGCGGCGTACAGCAGGATATTTAGAGTTTGCTCAGTTTGGCCGATTACTGGTGTAAGTGAGTCTAAACTGACAAGGGAGTATTTAGGGTAATCCACATGTAAAAGTAGCATTAGTCATTAATCACCGCCGCTCCTAAACACAGAAATGGCAGCGAGAGGAAGGATTTAATCGAACGTGACACGCCGTGTGTAACTCCACTCGCGGCTCCAGCTCCACATTTGTCAGCGTGCGGGGGAAACTTTGCACTGGAGGATATATTTCCAGCTTTTAACACGCACACACGCCGAGACGGACATGGAAAAGTGTTGGTGTGTGTGTCCTGCAAAGACTTATATACAAACAAGTTTAGAAAAAAAACAACGCTGTATCTATAATCACACAGAGTATTCGTCCGTATACATTTCACACACACACACACGCACACACACACAGAAATAAATAAATGTATGTACGCACATATATATTTTATAGGGAAAGATAGAGAGATAAGGATGTAAGGATGAGTGGATAAATGAATGAATGGATGATAGATGGACGGATGGACAGACATACAGATAGACAGACAAAATAGATCAGATGAAGAAAGACAAACAGACAGACAGACAGATAGATCGAGAGAAAGACTGGATATATCAGAAAAAAACAGACAAACAGACATAGAAATGGATGAATGGATGGATGGATGGATGGAAGGACGGACGGACGGACAGACAGACAGATAGATAGACAGATAAATAGACAAATAGATAGAATCATATGCACATACATATATGAATACAACCATACAAATTTGATTGTGTTTACATTTAAATACACACACAAAACTAAAATATATTGCTAAATGCAAGCACAAAATACACATGCAGTTATATTGATTTAAGCCATTGAAACGTTTTGAAACATTTATCATAGATAGCATTTCTAAAAGAGTTATAAATGCGTATTGATAAATGAGGCTGTAACTCTCTTACTTGCGTGTGAACTGAGGACTGCGTGAAACCTCCGTGAACTTGGCCCCCCACCCAACGCCAAAAAATGCGAAAATAGTCTCCTTCGTTTGTGCTTCGTTTGTGCTCGTTTGTGCTGCAAAAAGTTTCGTTTGTGCTTTTATAATTTTTCAGATATTAAACAAAATAAATTAGCTTAAATTTATCTGGAAAACCAAAGAAGCTCAAACGAAAATCTTTGCAGCACAAACGAGCACAAACGAAGGAGACTGTTTCCGTTCATTTTGGAGCTATCTGGGGGGCTGAGTAACCTTAGATGACCTATAAAATATTTTTTAATATCTGAAAAAAAAAAAAAAAGCACAAACGAAACTTTTTGCAGCACAAACGAGCACAAACGAAGCACAAACGAATGCGACTATTTTCGCATTTTTTGTCTGCGTGAAGGATGTGTGTAAAGTTTCTCCTCTTACGCGTGCTAATGCTGAACTACTCGCCTCCTCAACTAACGCAACACAACACGTGGACGACATCCTGCTTTTATCTTGGAAATGCAGAAAAGCTGGTACAGCAATTTATAAAACTTGTTGTTTAATGGCATGTCTGAAAAAAATGATAACGAAAAAGAGAAAGGAGAGTGAGCGAGTGATGGAGAAAAAAAGACAGACGGAAAGAGGAAGAGACAAACAGAAAACAGAGAGTGAGAGAAAGACAGAAGGGACAGCAAGTGAGAAAGAAGAAAGAAAAGAGAGAGACAGCAAGCGAGTGAATGACAGGAAGAGCGAGAAAGAGAGTTAATTAGAAGAAAAAGTGAGTGAGTGAGTGAGTGAGTGAGAGAGTGAGTGAGTGACAGAGAGAAAGACAGATAGTTACAGAAAATAGAGGGCGGAGAAAGAGGGGGATACAGAGAGAGTGAAGTAGAGATATAGAGAGAAAATGAGGGAGAGAGAAAGAGGGGGAGGTGAGAGAGAGAGTGAGAGTGAGACAGAGAGAGCGAAAGAGGGAGATATAGAGGGAGGGTGATTAAGAGAGAAAGGTAGAGAGAAAGAGACTCGGGGAGGGTGAGAGAGATAGAGAGAGGGGGGGTGTAGAGACAGGTGTAGAGAAAAAGACAGAGAGAGAGAGAGTGAGAGAGACAGCGAGTGAGAGAAAAACAGAAAACAGAGAAAGAAAGAGGGAGGGTTATAAAGAGAGAAAGGTAGAGAGAAAGAGACAGGGAGAGGGGAGAGAGAGAGAGAGAGAGAGAGAGAGAATAAAGAAAAAAAAGAAGTAAAGAGGGAGAGAAGAAAAAACTGAGGGGGAGAAGAGAGAGAGAGAGGAAGGCAGTGAGGGAGGGAGGGAGGGAGGAAAAGAGAAAGAGGGAGAGAGAGAGAAAGAGGGAGAAATTGAGAGAGACAGCGAGTGAGAGAAAAACAGAAAACAGAGAGAGAAAGATACAGAAAACAGAAGGGGGAGAAAAAGAGAGATAGAGAAGATGTGCATTTAACATTATTCCCCTGTCATGAATGACTGTACAGCTGGGAGGAGGAATCAAACGTGGGAGTCAGGAGAGGAAATGGAGGAGAGGAAAGAAGAAGAGAGGAGGAGAGGTGGAGGGGACGAGAACGAGTGACTCGCATCGACAGGATCTTTTACAGCAGGTCAAACTGGAAGCGAGTTCATTCCCAGGCGACAGCGTCACACACACACACACGCACACACACACACACACACACAGCTGGCGGGAGTAACACAGCATCGCTCGCCGGACAGTAAAAGTGCATCATGCATGTGAGGAGACGGAGAAGTGAACACCACCCAAAGAGAAAAGGAAAACACTGATGGATAGTCTGGAAGCAGCACCATGCAGGGAATGAGTAATGCAGAAACACAAGCTTCTCAACACACTCATCTACAACCTCACTTTTCAACTCAATTTAAAAAAGATTTGTTTCTTGGAGCAGTGGAGACTTGGTATTATTGATGCAATGCTGATTGTATGTAAACACAACAAAAACATTTGAAATTTGAATGAAGATATGGAATAATAAAGTGACTGAATGATAATTGTGTATGTATTACTAGGCCTCAATGACGTTATTATTCAAATCATCATCGCTGGACAACGTTACAAACAATGACATCACACAGGTCGGTCTCAAGCTTAGTGAAAAATAAATCAGCCTTATAAAAACGAGTCATTTTTACATTTATATTTTTTCCGAGCAATGTTCCAATTCCAGCCATATAAAGTTTCTAAAATTAATTGTAACATTCTAAGATTAGCGTGAGAACCCCTAAATCGGCAGATTGTGGTTAAGCCCCGCCCCAAACTCTCATTGGTTGATCCAGCTGATTTTAAAAGTGAAATATTTTGACAACGACGATGGCGACAACAAAGAATTCTGTTAAACCACAAGTGCACATAGCTCAGATATTGTAACAAATATTTTCATATAAATGTTTGAATAGAAATAAACACATACATTCATATACAGCATATATTTACATATAAATATACACAGATACTATATACATTATAAATAAAGCATTATACATAAATACTTATACATATATACACACAAGTATCACAGTAACTGCAATTAAATGAAGGAGCAACTTTGTCAAGCTAATAAAAAAAAATATAAAGAACACAGAAACTCATAGAAAGTTGGTGTTTGGTGTGTTTAAATATTGTGCAAAGTTTAAGTTTTAATTTAATTTAAAAGTTCATTAATTTTTCTTTGTCCGAGACCAACACAAAGTCGCTAAAAGTGGCATAACGTATTTTGCTCTCCGTATGCGGCGTGTGGAACTGGAAAACTCTCGATAGATAAACAACGCTCGTCCAATTTTTCATACAAAACATTTCCAAATTTCCACCATCACCCGGGTGGAAATCATCATAAACTGATCAAGTATTGAGTGCTGATCACATAATCCACAATCCACTTTAGTTTCAACACTGAACAAACGTTCACTTTTATAAACACAACCAAAAGCTGTGATGTCTTCAGCGCTTATCAATCAAGAGCAGAAGCTTCAGAGCGCTCGAGCTCCGGACTAAACACTCTTATCAGAAACAAGCCGTCAATCAAAAAAAAAAAATCACATTCAAAATCAAGATGCTGTCGATGTGTGTGATAGAAAACACATAGGATGGGAAAGAAGAGTCACACGGGGACGACTAAACAATAGTGGTGATGAGCGCGTGCCACACACACACACACACACACACACTGCCATTCTATTATCATGTATGAATGTCTGAATCAACCCCCGTGTGTGACAACACTCCTCCATGATCAGCAGGTCTCGAGAAATCACTTCACCTTAACAACCAAACAAGACATGCCACATAAAGAGGATAAACACAGCGCCAGGTCTGACTGAACCGTGGGTGAGGAATGAGGGGAGAGAGAGAGAGAGAGAGATGTGTGGAGAAAGGAACAGATGGAAAGGGGCAGAGAGAGTGAGATTGGGGGATAAAGAGGAAGAAAAAAATAAGAAAGAGAGGGATGTGCTGAGAAAGAGACAGAGAGGGAGAGAGAGACAGAGAGAGAGAAAAGGATACAGAAGAAAAAGAGAGCGAGAAATGTGCTGAGAAAAGGATTATTTATTTTTATAAACACATCTATAAAGAAAGAAAGAAAGAAAGAAAGAAAGAAAAAAAGAAGAAAAAAAAGAAAGAAAGAAAGAAAGAAAGAAAGAAAGATTTACACACTGTCGCTATAAATAAAAATACAAATAACCATATAAATAAACTCCATTTGTTCAAATTTGTGTTTGCACGTGATCAATAAACGGATCAGAAAGAGCAAAGTCATGTTTCTCTGTTTGTGCTAAGCTAATCGCGCTGAAGCTGCTAGCGCCGAGGCTACGTGTGTTCCTCACAGAAACGGCAGGAATTTTAACAAACACCAGCACAATTTGAGCAAACAATACGTTGTTTTGCTAGGTTACCAAACAATATACCAAACAGGGCTAATTAGCTACTATGGAACAGGGCTAATAATTGGTTAAAGTGAACGAGTGGCACTGTTGCACTGTCAATATTCTCAGGTTTCTGTCTGAATTTACCTTGTTTTTTACCCGAGTTTACCTTTACTTGACGTGCTTTGATGCTGCTAGAACTGTATTATGTTGCATGATATAAGGGGTATATATATCGATAATATTATTTATTTTGGTTTGCATTATGAAATATGAATGCTCCAAATGCAACTTTGTCAATGACAAATTAATACATTTGATTCAATAACTAAATAATAATAATAATAATAATAATAATAATGGAGAAAAATAATGTGAGGTAATTTTGTACGTGCAGTTCTAGCTTATTCACACTTAGCTGATTGACACCGGCAGTCTTAGCGACAACGACAAAACTCTCCAAATTAGCATCTTGTTGTCCCAATCACTCCGTCGTGTCATCTTAAACAACCGCCATGTTGCATTGTCATTTGTTTCCTCATTAAATCGCTCTACCTCCCATCGCCGCCCAACTCCTGCTAAAAATGCTGCACTAGTTGCTAGCGCTCCACGCCTCAGCGCTTACGGTAAACTCACACAAGCTTTCGCACTCTCGCAGACATATGGATGCTGTCAGCCTGCCTCGCCTAGGCTAATTACATGCAACAAGCAAAGCCACCATTTGTTCCAAACAGGGAACGATTCAATTGTCTGCTACGAGCATTTGTTTTCATGCTAATCGGCCTGTTGTCACGAGAGCACTTTGGCTCAGGGGCCGAATATCATTCCACGTCCCCGCGATCCAGCCTCGGTTATCCAACTCCATCTAACTACTGGCATGGGACGGAGACAAGGACTTGCTCTGGAAAAAAAAACAAGAATCAGAGGGATCTACTAATGACCGGACGCAGATCAAAACCCGGGGTTCACCAAGACGCTATTCCTAATCCATAGGGTGCATCCGGGCAAAAATAACGTGGAGTCAAGGCCTTTTGTTCTCTGGATCAAGCCGGCATTCCGTTCCCCCAGAGCTGGAAGCAAAGGCCGGAGTTTAATAGATCTCACTGGGCTACTGGACAGGCCAAACATGTTCTGGACGAGCGGCTAAATGATGGGCTGTGTGTTTTCCAACCAGGAACGACCTGATAACAACAGCACTGCAGCCGTCCCCATGTTAAGTCCGTCGTCTCTCTCTCCGACATTCGCTTCCCAGCCTTCTTCGCTCTTGTTTGGATTCCAGTCCTTAGTTTCCGTTGGAGAGAGAGAAAATCACATTCCGTTTCCCACCGGGCTCATGCAGTTGCACTGATATGGAACATTATTTCAGAGGTAGCCTGAACCGTAAACGCTATTTTGTTTTCCGTCTTCCCCCTCTCCGCCTCTCTCAGACTCCCGTGTTTCTTTGACTCACGATAGGGAGGATATTTTCCGAGGCCTTGAGAGCCACTCAGCAAGGGCGATTTGGCCAGTCTGTCCATTCCACAAAAACGCAAGAGGTGAGAAATCCATTTAGCATTTACAATAGCTCCACGCACACCTGAATCGCACCAGGTGCCTGCTTTCAAACCGACCGGCTCGCCTCGCACTCCTCCATTCAGTCCATTCATCACGGCAAACCAAGGCTCCTGCGTCTCTCTTTCCTGGGTTATGTTTTGTATCATTTACACCACCGGTGGAGAATTTGACCCACTGTAAGCAGAGATTCTTTGCCAGGTCAAAGGCGTCTCCGCTGTGGGCAGACTTGGTTCTGGGACTGGCGGAAAGAAAGGTGCTCTATTTTACGCTCGGAAATTTACGAGGCATTCAGAAAGACTGGAAAACAGACCCGGTGTGAGACCGATTCCTGTAAAAGGTGACTAATGCACCGCTTTTCCCACGCCTCTGTGAGTTTGTGGACGTTCTGTGGTGTCTCTTTGATTTTGGCTCGAGCGCATATGTGCATGAGGAGCTTGGCTCGGGTTTTTGGAGCATACTAACATTCTTGATTTATCTGGGACAGTTGTGACAACAAGATGCCAAGTAGCATGGGAGTTGTACAGGAAGAGGAGGGAGCGGGAGGACTAAGACAAACGTGGATTTCCAAGGTCCTGGTAATTTCAAACGTCTCCACAAGAGCGGCAATCAAGATAACAACAGGGTCTCAAACTTTTCCCCAGACGGAAATCTGTAATCTGACAAGAACTTTAACAGAAGCTCGAATCATCCCAGTCAAGATTTTCTCAGCACGGCTCGTGGTTCGGTACATTATGCAAAGCTACTTTGCTAATAACGTTTCCTTCATTTACACCCCAAATCAGCACACAGATCAATACAAGCCTGAAATGAATTTTAACCCACATAATCCCACATACATCTGCAAAGCCCTGGAATTATGCAGCTGGGTGGTCCGGGACACCGGTCTGGGCTGCGCTCTCAGCTGGGTGGGCTCTCAGCACGAAACCTTGAGGACCACTCGGCGGATACTCTCTTTCTTTCACAGGAATATACGGGATGTCCGGAGTGGAGGACTTCACTCTCTCTCTGGAAAAACACCTCTCAACAGCAAGGACAAAACCATTCGACTGTGAAAACAGAACCAGGTACTACACCACTTATAGAGGAGGATTATAAAACAAAAAAAAAAACATTCTGGCATATTCTGTGGGTACTGTTCATTACATTTCACATCCCTCGCTCTATGACATCAATCTTCCTTCTCTCTGCTTCTTCCCCAGAAGACCTCGCTGTTCTCATCAGGCTGTTAGTCACCCTGCTGATCACCATTGTTTTTAATCAATGTCCATCTTCATTATTTTCAACGTCTATGCTTGTTTTTACAGAGGTTCTATCCAGTGTTTGGTGCACGAAGCTGTTAGTCAGGTCCAGACAGAAGATGAGTTCCAGAGTAACTGCGCACACACATAGCCAGAACGTATGCAGCGATTATTTAACAATGTGCCATTGTCACTTTCAAAGCCTGTTTCACTTGGTCAAGGTTCCCAAGCCTGAGCGAGGGCCACGTCATCACTCAAGAGTCTCTTCCACTCACCGAAGACCACCAGAGATCCCACACACTCACCCAGTGAAGTCGCTTCCACCCTTCCCTCACAGCTCCTGCAGAACTTTCCACGAAGCTGCACAGGCTAAGGCCGGTCAAAGGAACCACGGGGGAGTCCAAGCCCTCGAGGTTCCACTTCTGACAAATTCACGGCAGTCGATATTCAGTCAAGCAATGGAGCCACACATCTCATCCAGATGTTAAATCGCACACTCACCCCGAAGCATTTTATCAAGGGATAAACAGGACATGGGACAGCTTCACTTATTGAGAGCTTTGCCACACTAATGACCCATTCCCACCATTAACACAGTCATAACATTTACACTACGTCCTGGACCGAAAGCAGACATTCATATGCCCCCTTGCTAGCATCGAGACCCCAGCTTTCTCAGGGCCTCACTCCCACTCCTGTAAGTGAGAAGATCCAGAGCTGCTCCTCAGATGCAAGACAGAGCTGACCACCACTCGACACCCCTCTGCGATTGCTCAGAGGCCAGGCTGGATCCTCTCCAGGAGGGTGAGGGAGCTGGGATTGAAAGCAGAGCTGAGAAGATAAGCCTGATGGCTGCACTGGCCAAGGACTGAATGCCCTGCGGTGCAAGGCCTTGAGTTGTAGTGGAGGAGGCGATAGAAGCTTCTTCTGATGAAGGGGGGGGGTGTCTGCCTGGTTGCGTCCATCAAAGTGGAAAGCGAAAAAAAAATACTAATGATTTTCAAAAGTAAGACTGTGAAAAGAACTGCTCTAGCCGGGAAATAAGACCTAGCTGATGAAAGACTTGCCATGCAATCAGAACTGCTGGACTGATGAAGATCTACGTTTTGTATCTAACAGAATGGACTGACAGCATCGCAGAAACAGACCAGTTTGTAAAAAAGCCGGCAGTGAGAAGGAATTGTTCGAGACTCAAAATTGAGACCCAGTCGGTTCTTTCGGTTTCCTCAGGGTCTCCAATTTTCTTCCACAGTTCCAAAAAAAGGAGTCTGGGAAACATGCGTGTCTCTGTGATTCTCGATCTGTGATTGGTTGATCACCAAACTCTGGCCCAGAGTTGCTGATTGGCTCCAGCACCCCATGACCCAGAAATGGAAAGTAGTCTAGAAAACGAATGAATGTTGTAAAAGGCATTGAATTTTGTGTGTGCTGTTACACAATTGTTTGCAAGACATTACACAATGTCTTGGCGTCTCGATGAACAAACGTGAATATGTAACGACAACTACAAGAACTCAACAGACTCCACATTTCAACTTTCATGTATGATTTGGTTCAACTTTAAACAAAGAGATAATAAATCTTGTAGCCAATTGCCCAAAATTGTCAACTGTAGGATAAATAGCTTCACCTTGCCAAAGAAAGCTTTACGGGAAACGCTTCCACGGAGCAAACTCTTCTCCTCGAGAGGTTCTGAAGAGATCACAAAGACGGGCGATGTCAGCAGCCCATCGGTGGCCTTTTCCGCATGAAGGTTTTATAGAGACAAGACAAGACAAATCTGGCATGACTGACACGGTGGAAAACGGCTGAGCTGTGAAAGAGCAACAACTCCTGCTTGTGTTTGTGCGAAAGCCACATGTTAACAGTCAGATGAAAAGGTTAATTTATTGCTTCAGGTCGGTAAAGAACGTGCTCTCCTCATCAATGCCTGAAGATTACGCCCTGCTTCCTCACCACCAAACCCAAGACTCTTTAATGTGCTCGGGTTCCTCGCAGAAGGCGAACAGTAGAGGAGGCTGGTAAAGCATTACCAGAAACATCTGAATCTGACTTGCGCTAAAGTTGAATTACGTCTTCCATCACACGTGTCAGTCATCCGTGGCTTTCAGATGTCTGCAGGACATCTGGTGAAATAAAGCAGCAAGACTTCCCAGCAAGGGAGTGAAACCAGGGAGCACTTCCTGCGATCTGGACGCTCCCAGGACAGGGGCGTGGCTTCACTTTATGACAGCCAATACCGGCACAGCTGACCGGGATCAAAGGTCACCCTTTGCAGCTCAATGAGAATCTGCATTCCGTCAGCCCTCTGAACTCACAAACATTGTTACACCTTTTGTCAATGCTGCACATTGATCTTTTTATTTTTAATTACGTTTTCGTTAGGTGTTGAAAGATGTATTCAGGTTTTTTAAATGTGAAAGTTTGTGCTTCTGATGTTTACTGTGTGAATGGACGGAAATGTTTTTCTAAATTAGATACATTTTCCTTCTCACTTTTAATGGGGAAAACACACATTTTTCACATTTTTGTTTTTGTTTATGTGCTTTTTTGTGGCAAAGCACAAAATGTTTGCAACATCAAAGTGCTGGGTGCGATTCCCAGCATAAGCAGAAAGTTGATTAAATGCTTCAATGTTATATTAAGTAACGTAATTTTGGAACAATATTAATTAAAAAATAAATAAATAAATCACATAATCAAAAGAATCTGTATTTATTACAGTAAACAATGAGAATTCAACTCAATGCTTGCGTTATATCAAAAAATCAAAATCAAATCAAATCATCTTTATTTATATAGCACTTAACAACAAGCAAGGTCGACCAAAGTGCTGATCAAGGATTTTTAATTCCCGCTGAATGTGGCACATGACATTCTGTTCCTAAAATCAATCACACGACAGACTCAAACTTGTCAAGTGTTCGGCACTTAAACTCAATTAACGGGAAGGTTTAGTTGTGACGCTCCAGCACCGATCTGACAAACACGGGGAACGCGGAGATCTCACTCACAAACAACTCTACGTAACCTGCGGCACATTAGACTTTAGACAGCAGGTACTGTTCACAACGGCACAAAAGTTTCTTGGCCCAAAAAAAAAACAAAGTAAAAAAAAAAACGTGAATATAAGCACTTTTTTTTTCAAATTTTAGCGGCTCAAAAACTTGCGGGGGGCTTATAATCGTCGATTTCAAATATTCACGTAAATATAAGTGTATACGTTTTTATTAGCTCAAAAATCGAGTTCAGTCAGCTTTACTCTGCTCTTTTGCAGAATAATGGGATATGTATGTAAGCATAATGGGAGGTGTAGTTTCGATCGCTAGAATAGATTATTGTTTTATTATTTCTAAGTAAACAACATTGAAGTGATACGAGTCACAAGTTAGATTGATTTAATAAAGAAAACATTTTATTTTAAAGAGTTAATTAACGTAATTTTGCTAGAAACAAAAAAACACATTCTTATATTTGCATAAGAAAATTATACGAATATTTATATGTATTTCTTATATTCGCGTAAATACTGTATTTAAAAACAGAAGTACAGGACCATCTAATCTCAGCATTACAACTCTGCATTAAAAGTTAAAGAACTGGACAAAAACCACAAACACAGCCACAAACACAAAAAAATTATATACATAATATGCACAGATTACATACAGACATACATGTTGTGTGCACACACACACACACACACACAATAAAAACTAGACCCAAAACACCCTGACACACAGCAGCGAGAGTACTGACGTTACCGTTGATCTATAGAACTTTAAGACAAACAAAGCCAAGTAATACTCTGCATATTCGATCCCGGGACAATCTGGAATCAATAGCTGCCAGTGTAATATCGTCACAAATGCCAATGAACAGCGTCTCTACAAATGCTGACTTGTTGATCCAGCAGTCCGTCTCACTCTGCACACACACACACACACACACACACACACACACACACACACACGCTACCTGTGCTGAGTTACACCAGCTTGAGGCTTGTGAGGTGAATAAATCTGCTGGAATAAAGTGGGAGGACTTGGGCTGGTGGCTATAATGGAGAGAAATTGCTGCCATATTTCAGCGAACCAAAATCCTCAATATCCTTTACAACACATGTGAAGTCAGTGGAGAACAATCTGAGTGCCATGTTGTGCATTTATGAGCCTTCTCTCAGGTATCGCCGCACTGCATTCTGGGATTTGTTGTGCACAACGTAAATCAGCCCATGCAAAGCAGAGCTCGCGGTTTTTTCCGCGCTTTAGACGCGGGATATTATGGCGACTGGCTGACACGAGTGTGTGTCGGGTCTCAACACCTTTTCGAGAAGTTAACCTTTTAACGGCGCTGAAACAAACATGGATCGTAGGCAGCGCGAGGCGTCTCGTGCGCATGCGTGAGAGAGTGAGTGAGGGAGAGCGCGCGCGTGTGTGAGCAGCCTGAGCGCAGTCACTGGCTTTGAGATGTTTTGACATGAAGCAACAACACGAGTGACAGAGAAACTTACTCAGACAGGAAGTCTGATCTCATTTGCTCGCGCGCATGTGTACACACACACACACACACACACACACACACTCGCAGAGCTGTCTTTCACAGACCCCGAAAAGCCTCCGTTAACGTCACGCTTATAGGTTCAAATATAGTGTGGTCACTTCCACTTTTCCTTGCAGAAGCGAGAATGTACCATTTATTTTGTGGATAATGAAAACACACACACACACACACACACACACACACACAAGTGTGATTTTCTAAAAGTGAAAGCGTCGGACATGCAATGGAAAAAGGTCACTTGAATCCAGATGTGATACTTCGATTTTTGCATTACAATAAAAATTGTAATTACAGCAAAATGTACATTACAACAAAAATTGACAATATCTAAATATAAATATAATTTCAAATGTATATGCGCTCCATGCCGCATTAGTGTATTATTGGATATTTTGCATTGAGTGAATTTCAGAAGTCAAACGAATAAACAACCAACGAAAAAAAACAACAACTATGCGATCTAATAGGAACATTATTTGCCTTTTCATACATAATTATATTCACATAAAATTAAAAATGAATGCAAACATTTGAATTTCTAGTATGTATCATGTATTATTTTAGGTAGAAATGTATCACATGCATCACATGATCAATCCGTCTATTTTTTTTTTTATGAAAAAACTGTCTGTCTGTCTGTCTGCTATGCATCAATCCATATGCATTTGTCACTTCACCCATCCATCACCACATTGTAATTTCGAAATTTTATACACATTTAAGACATTTTAAAAGACTGCCACACACTCAGCGTCTTGAAATCAAATCCCCATCAGAACCATCAGAATCTGACTCCTTTATATATTAAATTTTATTTTCCCTAGCTTTGAATATGAACCAACATCTGGTTCGGCTGTGTGTGCAGTTTGCCGTGCGAGGATGAGCCGTGCTATCAGTGTTCTGCAGGTTCTGGCTCCAGATCGGACCGGGTCGGTTCTGGCAAGCAGCCGGACCCTGGAGCCTGGATGTGTTTTAAACCGGAGATCCTGTTTTCTCTCGTAGACTAAATTCCGTCTGCGATGTTGGAGTTTGCCACACTGACACACATACAAACACACAAAGGATTCCCGTGTTGGGAATGTTTATCCAGTGCGGCTCGCCGGCTCTGATAAGGGAGCAGTTAAGTCAACAGTGGACAGCGGGTCGGCCGGTGAGCGTGTTAGCCTCTGTTTGTCCAGCAATCTGTTTACAGTAAACACTCTGACCGCAGGCCTGACCCTGCCCGCGCTGTCGCCCCCTACTGAAGCACTTTGCCTTTCAATTTGCTGTTCCCGAGTGCTTGAATTCCACGTACCTTGCATTCGTTTTCAAACAGCATCAGGCTTTTTTTGGATCTGAACTGCGATTGGCGGCTGTGATGTCACAAAAATGTAAAATGTTGATTAATAATGTGGGCCGGTCACATGGCAATAGACAATAGTCTGTCTCTCTTCTCTCTTTTTGTCTCTCTCTGTCTGTCTGTCTCTCTTCACTCTCTCTCTCTCTCTCTTCGTTTTCAAACAGCATCAGGCTTTTTTGGATGTGAACTGCGATTGGTGGCTGTGATGTCACAAAATTGTAAAAACGCTGATTAATAAAGTGGGCCGGACAAAAAACAATTGTCTGTCTCTCTCTTCTCTTTTTGTCTATCTCTGTCTGCCTGTCTCTCTCTCTTTGTCTCTCTCAATCTCTCTGTCTGTCTCTCTCTCTCTCTTTTTCTCTCTTCACTCTCTCTCTCTCTGTTTTCAAACAGCATCAGGATTTTTTTGGATCAAAAGTGCGATTGGCAGTTCTGATGTCACAAAAATGTAAAAACGTTGATTAATAATGTGATTAAGTCATTTGGCAATAGACAATAGTCTGTCTCTCTCTTCTCTTTTTGTCTCTCTCTCTCTCTCTCGATTTTTTTTTATCTATACGCCGATTGGCAGCTGTGATGTCACAATAATGAAAAAACAATGATTAATAATGTGAGCCGGTCACATGGCAATAGACAATAGTCAACAGTCAATCACCTCTCCTCACCCTGGATTGAGTAACAAACTGGGCAGCCAATCAGCCACAGCCTCACTCATCTCTGAGTTCAACCAATCAACCAATTACATTCTTCTGAACTCCAAAAAGAGTTTAAAATGAATGAAGAAACAATTAAAAAGCCAATAAACTTCCATTTTCACACAGAACTGGACGTTTTCCCAAAATGTAAAATTCGTCTGCTTGTCACCATCACTGTTCGAAAAAAGAAAAATGTCGGAATCTTCAAATTGTTTGGACAAGCCACAACACCGACTTTCTCTCTGAAGCAAGATGAGAAAATCAAATGAAAATAATTAAACTACAGAATCATCAGATTGAAGGCAAGAACAGAGACGAGGCAGAGAAAATCTGAATAATCAGGTTATTGAAGCGTGTAAAATTGTAAACTGTGATTCCACAAACCCTGATCAAGCAAAATGTGCCACGTGCTTCTGAAAAACCCCAACAAACTAAAAACAACGAATCACGAGCACATCCATAATATTACCTTCATCCAAACACAATCCATAAAAATATACGTTTTCACATGTATTTCTGATACAGTAGGTTCCATTCTCTCTCTCTCTCTCTCTCTCTCTCTCTCTCTCTCTCTCTCTCTCTCTGTAAAAAAATACATACTGTATTAAAATGGCAGATGCTTATCCAGGTTCCCCCCTACATCTAATTTTGTTAAATAAAATTACAATACAGATTTTGTGTACAAATAATGTATTTAAGGTCTGTGATTTAATAACAATACAGGACACTAGAAAATATGACATGAATTTTCCCTCATATCGTCCAGCCCTACCACACACTATTATCAATTAACCATGATGGGGGAGGGAAAAGCAAACACACTTCATTCACTCTCAGCAGCACACACGCACACACACACACACACACACAAAGACGTTTCCTCGAACATGTTTAGCCGCGCACTACTACTAGACACGTACAAGGAGCCGTTTATTTTTAGCAATAGTGTTCAGAGCTCGACAGACAAGAGCAAGAGCTTCACCTAAACGCAATCTTCACGACTCCTACGTTTCCCCGACTTTCCTTCACGTCCACCCTACTCCGCTTCTCCCATGGAGATTCTGCATTCAGTCTGTCAATCAAAGCGTCCTGGCAGCAGATTGGAGTTCACATCAAGTCTCCGCCCCTGTACTCTCTCAGGCTGCCAACGAATCACGCAGACGTCCTTCAAGCATTCATCTCTCTGCCTGTCAGGAGACTAAAAGACACCCCAGACTATACGGCTCAGAATCCCCCAGAGACCAGAATGACAGCGGAGACAAACAGAGAGAGAGAGAGAGAGGACGAGCGAAGGAGGAGGAGGAAGAGGAGGAGCGGATGAGTGCATCTGGGGAACTGGGAGACGTTCTCACATCATCAAGGGCCGGAGAGCGTGCGGAGTCCCCCTCACAACTCACCTGAGAGCTGTCTAGACACACACACACACACACACTTAAACGACACACCGATGCAAAGTTATGCACACAAAGACATCAACATGCAGAAATGGGCGTGCGAGGCGTAAGCTGCGACTCTCTCTCTCTCCGTACAAAGAGAATAAACGTGCGAAAAATAAACCCTCCAAAGGAAAAAAAAAAAAGTCCCAGTGGTCTTACAGTCGGGTGATTGGCTGACAAGCCAGCTGGAGTGTGTGTTCGTCTGGTGATGGTGAAAGACAGGAACCAATCAGAGCGGCCACAGGGGGCCTGGCACCAGACTGATTAGATACGCCAAAATGGCATTAAGCACATGGAGGTAATCAGAGCCAGTACACTCACCAGCAACACAAAGCAGCGCAGACACGCACCGAGTCATCGCACAAAAACCACAAAACCCGCTTGGGAAATAGAGCTGCGAGCAGAGATGGCGGAGATCCTTTCATCGCTTTATATGACAGTCAAGAAAGGTGTAACACTCTGTGTGTGTGTGTGTGTGTGTGTGTGTGTGTGTGTGTGTTTCATTGAGTATTGAGTAATGATGACTTATCTGCTTTTTTAAGGCAAAGCATTTTATTGAACTGTATTGTGATACAGAGTTACATTTACAGTATGTGTCATGAATATGAATCTATAACACTGAAGATTAAAAAAGAAATGTAGCAATTTCACTCTGATGACTAAACGTGCGTCAAACGTCATAAACTCTCCAGCGTTACATAATAACAGAACACATTTCCTTAGATTAGTACAGCAGTCTTTAATCTCCACATAACGCAACAGAATCTAGTGCTGCTGATTTAACACAAACAATCTGAAAAATTGACAAAATTATTAAAGATTCAAAGGCAAAGGCTCAGAATCTCTATTGTAATGAACAATTTCAGCTTTGTAAAAATATTCGGCAACACACACACGTCAATTTGTTCCTTTTGATGTCATGGTAACTTATTTCAATTTGACAGGCTGTTGACAAAATTAACCGAAATGTGAACCGACTCTCAAATTCAAATCAAATTCAAATTTTATTTGTCACATACATATTATACGTGGTACAACATGTAGTGAAATGTGATTTGATCGTTCCAGCATTTTAACATTGGAACGGGGAAATACAATTAAATGTGCAAAAGGGAAGTACAATAAAATGAAGATAAAAAATAGAAATACAATAAGATGGTTCAGTCGCTTTGGGACTCAAAATTACTACACAAACATGACTGTGACTGTCATATTATCTATAACTGGCACTTGACAAGTCCATTTAAGTCCATTATTGGCTCTTAACGTCGTTTTTCATCGTTTAGACAGAATATTGATGACAAGACGCTTCATCTGAAACCGACTTGTTTCGAAAGGACAAAAAAAACACCGACTAGTTCAACAATCACTAGCTCACGAAAACACGAAACAGACTTTAAAAAATAATTTGTTTTGTCTTTAGCCTCCAAATCTCGTGACATAAAGAACCCGTCTGCTCCCGTCACGCTTAAAGCCAGAGCCAATCACGTGCCAGCAAACGTACTGGAACGAAACTACCTTGGCGCTCAAACACCCAATCACTACGTCTCATCGAATCCAACCTCGCCAACGTAACGTTCCCCAACAGCCTAGCATCAGTAGTTACCCACGCTAACGTTAATAACAGACGCGGCTAAGTAGATGAACCCAACGCCCCCTTTGAAAAAGAAGAAAAAAAAGAAGAGAAGAACGAGAAGCCCCGGCCGGGATAATCCGGCAGCCTAATTACACTCACTGGTCTGAACACGCCACTACAATCAACTTTCAGCATTTATACCCGCAAACAGACAGTGGCATCTGTCACGGCGCTGGCACAGGCGGCCAACCAACGCACCACTCTTCCCTACGTCCAACGTGAGTCAGACCCCGAGGAGACCTACACGCTACTCATTAGCTCCTCGTGTGAGTGTGTGTGTGTGTGTGTGTGTGTGTGTGTGTTATGATAAGGCTCTGATGGTGCTGGAGGCCACCAGGGGTCAGACACCTCATTAAGCCAAGAAGAGGAAGAGGAGGAGGAGGGCAATTAACCATGATGGGGGAGAGAAAAGCAAACACACTTCATTCACTCTCTCACACACACACACACACACACACACACACACACACACACACAAACCAAACAGAACAGGAGTGGCTGGACGGGCCCTGATCATTAATGAGTAATCACAGAGACAAATGGCTTTTCCGCTGCCCTAGGTACGTGTCCACTAACATTGTGCAAACAGGCGTGCGGAGACATGCAGACGAATTACTCAAGCCGTTCTAAACTAATTCAGTCACACTGGATAATTCCTTCAGGATGTTCTTTCCTCCGACACCAACCGCAGTCGTACGCCGCACTTTCCACGCGTGAAATAAAACCATCCGTGCGGTTTCAGGTGGCTCTTATTGTGTAAAATATACGTGATGTAGATACTGTATTTGGTGTAATTTACTTTCTCTACACACACACACACACATTATTAACATGCATAGAATGTCATTTAAATGGCATTTTTACCACCATTTTCAAACAATTATGAAACATTTTGGGTGCAATCGTCATTAAACAGGTTATTTTAACTTACCGGTATTTAAAAATGTCACAATTTTCCCATTAAATAAAAGTTGCTTAGCACTTTCTATGCGTCGGTGTGTATAAACACATACGTTCATCTGGTTTCAGGAGGTTGAGATTATGCAAAGTGTACAAGAAGCAATGTTACGGTATAATATTTTATCAATTATGAAGAGATTTTAACCATAATGACATTATTATCACTTGTTTTTGTGATGTGTCCTTGAGTGCCGAAAGGCGTCTATGAATCAAATGTATTAAAATTATTATTATTATTATTATTATTATTTCTCCTGCTGTCAACACACACACACACACACACACACACACACACACACACACATTATATGCATTAAATATATACACACACTAATAATTATTTATTTATTACTCGTTTCTGTTTTAAAAAGTGTGTGCTATGAATTAAAAAAACTCCTTTAATAAGGAGATATTTAAAATACTATTGATCTTTGTAAATAATAAAGCAATTTGCGTCCACACACACACACACACACACACAAGTTTAATTACATGCAAATATTTGACCCTCCTAAAAAAAAATATGAACCATTATTATCTGTTGTTTTTTGTGAGGTCTCTGAGCGCTGAAAGGCACCTATAAATAAAACGTATTATTGTTTTTTTATTATTTATTTATTATTATTATTATCTCTCCTGCTCCATCAACAAACATACACGCACACACACA
>CM051500.1:3780202-3790725 GCA_028031935.1 Paedocypris micromegethes | reverse complement strand
CACACACACACACACACATACTATATGAAGTAAATATATAGATGTGCATATAATTGTGTGTTTATTACTCATTTTCATTTTAAATAAAATGTAATAAGCACTATTAATCTCTTTAAACAACAAAGAAATAGACACACAAGCTAAATCACATGCATATGAGGCTATAGAAAAATGCACATGAAACATTTGAACAAACATTTCCCACCAATATTTTCACCTAAACACATCATGTCCACACGCCATTTAACAAGGTATTTACACGCTCAAAAGGCTGCTGTACGTCTCCCACAGAACGTAATTAGCTTTCGGCAAAAACAACAGAAAAAGTGCCGGAAAAGTTCCCACCAGGAGAGGCGGCGTGTGCAAACACTATCAGCACAATTCCAGTCAGGCAAACACGCAACATAAATATTGAGCTGCACCTTTTCCAACCTCAAACGCCAGCGAACAATGGCTGTTTTTTACAGCTCTGCAAACAATGAGAGTCTATTGTAGGAGCGAGCGAGGGGGGGAACCAGAGACCTGAGAGGGGGCAGATAAAGCCCGGACCACCGCTGGATAAGCACCAGCCACAAACACACAGGAGTTTGTTCCGTCTAGCTGCAGAGTCACCTTGACTTCTGCCCAGTCGCCACAATAAACCATCCCTGCCTGTCTCCTGTGAGAAAGCCCTGGCTTCCTGTTCTGGTTTTGGTGGGATCCGCCGGTCTCCAGCTCCTCCATATTTGACCTCGGCGAGAGAAGCGGGTTTAA
This sequence comes from Paedocypris micromegethes, assembly GCA_028031935.1. NCBI lineage: Eukaryota > Metazoa > Chordata > Actinopteri > Cypriniformes > Paedocypris > Paedocypris micromegethes. The sequence goes on along the minus strand of CM051500.1, from coordinate 3,789,972 downwards.
TTGCTCAAACGAGGTAAAAAAAACCAGGTGTAACCAGTATCTGAACGTACTTGAGTAAAAGCGCGAACACCTTACTGTAAAAATTACTGTAAAGTCACCACTCACCAATTCCAATTTGAATAGAAAGTATCCCCTTTTTAAGTGTTTTATTCGTACTGAATATAGGCTCAAAATCATAGAGAAATGTGAAAAACAAGAAACTATTTATGAAGTTTTGTGTCTGAATATAAACTTGAAATTTAACACCTCAATGTTTCAAAATAACAGAAAAAAACAAGTCTGTCTCTCTCTCTCTCTCTCCGTGTCTCTCTGTCTGTCTCTGTCTGTCTGTCTGTCTGTCTGTCTCTCTCTCTCCTTCTATGTGATTTAGCATATAAACAGCATCAATCACCTTCAGCATCAATCACACAATGTAACGAATACAAAGTACAAATACAAAGTAGCCAAAAATATACTTAAGTAAAGTAACAAAGTCCATTTACTCAAGTACTTTACACCACTGGGTAAAACCATCCGCCTCCCAGTTCATCACCTAAGCTAAGAGGAGAAAACCAGCCGGTTCTTTTAAAACAGGTTTGAGGTTTGAGAAGACCCCCAAACCGCCCCTGCTGGGCCTGGAAACACAAGCCGCATCAAGCAGGACCGTGCTTCAGTGGATTTCACATTACATCAATTCATCTCCGTGCCAGGGGGAAGTAAAGTACGTAATAACAAATTAGACTGGCATAAAACTAAAACAAGGTCCAATTTAATCCCCCATGTTTTTCCCATTTGCGCTTCCTCTGCACAATATTCCATGTAATAGTCAGGAAACTTCACAATTGCGATTTCCTGGTCTGGAAAAGTGGTAGATTGGAGCGGATTCCAGTATTTAAACACTGTTTGCTCCTCAGAAACATTTGTAAAGTAAAACGTGACAATGCAAACTCCAAAAACAAGCTCCATTAAGATTTCAATGGGGAAAAAACGTCTTCTGAGACTGAAGTCATGATTTATTGAGTAAACTTGACTTAGAGTGTTGAGTTAGTTGTTCTTTACTCATGCTAAATCCACATCTATGTTGTAAAACAAAGAAACTCACCACAGTTGCTTTTACCGCTAAATTAAAAAAAATTAGACAACGTTTTTTTACAAATTAGATTGACTTTATTTCATTTAGAAAACAATTACGTAAAACGACTTAAAACATTTTGAGTAAACTTTTTAAGTTTGAGGCATATTTTAGGTGTAAAGTTCCATAAACATAAAATCAAGTTGATCTTACCATCAAAGGTTAGACATCTGCTTATCAGAACAGTAACTGACTACAGTTCAGAATAAACACTCTGAGAAACCATCACGGGCATCTTCTGGAGTAAAGACGGATCTAAGTCCGGGTCTTATTTTCAGGAAGCACGGAAGATTAGCCAAAGCCAAAGCCGCTGTGCGAGCAGGAACCAAATGTCTCACACACAACCTGTCGCTCTCACTTCCTGTCTTCCACTTCTCTACTTCATAAACTTGATTGGAGCTATACTCCAACATCCATTCATTTTCTAATTCCGCTTTGTCTATATTGTCTAAAAAAGGTCAAAGAAAAGTTCCGTCACTCACTTGGAACGTGTTATAGTTAATCGATGAACTCGGGGAAACTCTAGTAGAAAAACACGAGAAAGCGTCCCAGAAAGACCGGGTTTCAAACTCAGTTTCCATGGAAATGGAAGAATAAGTTGATATATTTAGAGATCTCGTCTCTCATTTCTTCACAATTCCCTCTTCTGTCGGTTCTCCACGCCATCCGTCCGTCTCAATCTATCGGCCGTCCAAATCAATGTGTCTAATAAAGCCATCAGTTGTGCTGAAATATTGGCCGAACGCACTCAATCAATGCATGCAAATGTCAGCCATCCATTCAGGGGCCTTCTGAATATCGACAGCGCCGCATGGTCGAGCCGTTCCATAGGTTGTGCGGACATGTGCTCGGCCGACAAAAGCAGAACGAGGAACACATGCAGCGTCCAGAGAAGATCAGAAAATCACTGAAGAACGCGTTAGATTTTTCCTCCATCTCGGGAGTTAAAAGAGGTGGAGTTTGCAACACCAGCTTTGGGGGTTCGATTCCCAGGGAAAGCATGAGGTCGTTTAGATGAATCCACCATTTCAGCTTCAGAACTTTGACTGTCCAGAAACACTGATGCAAGAGAAAAAAAGACAAGAATTAATAGTCCATATGAAGATAAAAGATGTAGTGGTGTAGTGTTTAGTTCAGTTGGGGGCAAATTCAAATTTCGAATTCAAATTTTGTTTGTCGCATATACATTATACATGATGGGTCATGAAGTGATTGTCCAACATTTAAACACGGGGGTACAAGAGGGGGGGGTGCATTTGAGAAATAAGCGAGAAATAAAATAAAAATTAAGATAAAGACTTAAAAATACTCTATAATGCGGTAAAATGAAGATTAAAATATGAGTAAAAATACCAAGAATGAAGAGGAAGATAAAAAAAATAAACTGTAAAAAAAAAAAGATAAAATATGAATAAAACACTATGGTCTTTCTATGTGATTTTTCCAGTCTCCTCCTTGTGGGTTTGGAAAATCTCCATGTGAGTGTGAATGTGTGTTCTGCTCTGTGATTGGTTGGTCGAGAATACAGGGTAGATGGGATTGGCTCCAGCTCCCCGTGACCCGGAAATGAAAAGTGGTTCAGGAAACAAAAGGATTGATTTCAAAGTGATTATCTCGGTCCCTTTAAAACATTGCTAAACTATTTTTAGAAAGTTTGTTCAACTATAACTGAGAAATAGGGTGTTGCGATTCCGAAACCGTTGTCGTTAGAAAGAATAAAGAACGTCTAAGAACGTCTACGTTTCTACTGAAGGAGACCCTGAGGAAACCCAGCAGACGAAGCTCTGGAGAAACCGTGCCGACATCTACCAGCCGCTGGAGCCTTCAGAAGCCGATGGATTGAAGATGTGAAGCTACAGATGTAGTTCCTCCAGCTGAAGCAGCGTTTGGGCCGAGCCTCGGAAGGTTGGAAGCGAGTGCGGAGAGTTGAACCGGAGCCAAGAGGAAGTGTGTGTATCAGCCAGAGTGTAATCACAGGCCGGTCTCACAGCTATTAAGAGAATTAAAGGCTGGTTCAACGCTTTACAGTGAAAACACAACACCAGGACGCCACGGCCATGTTTGTTCGCTCGCTCCACCGTGACGTGAGGAAATATTAATGCGTTATTACACTACTACAGTACATGTTTGATCTGTGCTTTAGTTATACAGACAGAGAGAAATAGACTGAGAGAGAGAGAGAGAGAGAGAGAGAGAGAGAGAGAGAGAGAGAGAGAGAGAGACAGAGACTGAGAAAGAGAGAGACAGACAGACAGACAGAGAGACTGAGAGAGAGAGAGAGAGACATACGGAGACGGAGAGAGTGAGAGAAAGAGAGAGACAGAGAGAGTTCTACTTCTTTGATACATTTCCCAGATCAATTACTTGTTAATAACAGTTATTAACACGGAAAGTGTTGCACGTGAAAGGAAAGTGTGAGCTGATCATGTGATGGTTCTCAGCCAATCAGCTAATTGTCCTACTCGACTTCACAATTTTATGCTAATTGGCAGAGATTATTTGGGAGTTGGGTATTAATACGCTTTAATTATTTTTGAACATCTTAAACTATATAAACTGAACAAATGCGTGAAAGATGTTCACATTTTTACTTTAAAATGACATTTTGAACTTTCACTTTAGATCAGATTTCACTTTAAGTAATAAATGTGTGAGTAATACTTAAAGAGCAATTCTTAAAGCAAACTTATCCAGCCATCCATTTCCATTTCTGGGTCCTTTTCCATTTCTGGGTCACGAAACAAGCCCCAGAAAACATGCAGGTGATACCAACCCCTTGGATTAACCAACCAATCACAGAGCAGGACACAGACACTCACTCCCATCAGGACAGTTTTCCACAATGCGAAACACAAACTGCTTATTTTTATTTGTGGGGTCGGGGGATCAGAGACCAAGAGAAAACCCAAGCAAGCACAAGAACTTACAAGTATGTCCACCTCCGCATTAACACCAACATCTTCTCCAAATCGGCGAAAAAGCAGCAAAAGCGAAACATTTCAATCATGTCGGTGACGGTTTATGTAACAGTGACTTTCACACGCTCTGGTCCGGACCACCTCGCCAGACCCTCGCTCTCGCCTCTCAGGGGCGTTTATCAAAGTCCCAGGCACCGGCTGAAGAATCACTCCAGGATTCACGTCAGGCCTCTTTCATCAAGCTGGACCGGCTCCACGTCCGTGCCGTCCCGGGACCCCGCGGACTGTAGGACTCTGTGTTGTGTCCGCAGCTGCTGACCTCCTCACAGAGGAGCCACTATCTGGCAGGCTTGATGGAGCACGGGCCAGCCCCACCAGCCCCACCAGACCCCAGCAGACCCCAAGCCAACACAGCACAGCGCCGCCAGGCCTTTGATAAGCAGCGTATCTCAACACGGGCAGACCAGCGTCTCCACGAGGAACATTCACACACGTGCTGCTGCCATACGCAACATCAGCCGCCGTCTAGCAGATGATGGGTGATGGCGCATGATGAACGCACGATTCACGTGTGCAATAATCAGTTCTCAGAGAGACAGACAGAGAGAGAGAGAGAGAGAGAGAGAGAGAGAGAGAGAGAGAGAGAGAGAGAGAGAGAGAGAGAGACAGACAGAGAGAGCGACAGAGCGAGAGAGAGAGAGAGACAGACAGACAGACAGACAGACGAACAGAGAGACAGAGAGAGAGAGAGATATACAGACAGAGAGACAGAGAGGGAGAGAGAGACAGACAGACAGAGAGAGGGAGAGAGAGACAGACAGACGCACAGAGAGAGAGGGAGAGAGAGAGAGAGACAGATAGAGAGAGAGAAAGAGAGAGAGAGAGAGAGAGACAATTGCAATTTCGCTGCATGAGTTGTGTTTTGTACATCAGGGGTAAATCAGAGGTAAAAGTTTTATCACATGAGGTTTTTGCGATTCATACTGTCTATGAATAATATAATTATAAATACATATAAATAATGTATTATGCCTCCATGATATGACAATGTCACATGACCGTCCAGTGACACTTAATAAACAATATTAACGTCGACTCTGTTTTTTTATTCTGATTTATATAAGGACCAATGTCCTTTTGTAATTGCTATCAATTGTTATGTAGCTTTAATGAATATTTTACCATGTACGTTTTTGATTTGTGGCTTGAAATTGAGACAGGGAATAAAACATTAGTTTTAAATAACAACTACTTTAGAAAGAAAGAGTCATTGTTGGCCGCACAGACCCGCACGACCTTGAATCTTTTCTTTTCTTCACATTGTCTGGTTGTTCTGAATGGAGAGATGCGCTTAATTCGCACATTATGAGCAAGAAAAAATGTTCGGTCTCTATACGTTTGCCGAACACTTCGGACTGGCTGTCCTCCGTCTCACCCGCGTGTTTTTCTTTAATAATTCATCTGCCTCCTCCTTCCAAACTCTGAGCAAATATTTATGTTGCTATTTTCTCTTCACCTGATTTCCATGGGCTCCCTGGGAACCGCTCATTTCCTCACAATCACACGCAGGATGTTGATGTGACGGACACAAACAGGATCACAGAAGTTCTCGACCCGACACAGGCGGACATCAGCGGTGGGCAATCTCTCTCTCTCTCTCTCTCTCTCTCTTTTTCTCTTTAATCAGATGCATAATTTTTCTTTTCTTTTCACTGAATCACTAGTCAGTTTCTCTCACCTCTGGATTTTATTCTTACGTTATTACTTCCATTTTTCTCTTTGTCTCTGCGAGTGCTTGTCTCTCTTTCACAGTCTCTTTCTATCTTTCTATCCCTCCTTCTTTGTCTCTATTCTTTTCTCTCTCACTCTCACACATTCTCTTTCTCGCTCTCTGTGTACATCTCTTGTCGCTCTATGTATCTCTTTGTAGTCTTTCTCATTCTCTCGCCTTGTCATTCTCTCTCTTTCTCTCTCTCCCCTCCTATTTATCTTTCTATCACATTCTCTGTCTTTCCCTCGTACTGTCTCTCAGTTTCTCTCTTTATCATCGCTTGTTTTCTCTTTCGTTCTTTCTCGTCTCTCATTCTCTCTCTCCCTTTCTCACACACACTTTAATGCTATCTCTATGTCACTCTGTGTGTCTGTTTGTTTCTCTATTCCTCTTTTTTTTATATATCCTTCATTTTCCCTCCCCATTTCTCCTTTTTTTCTCACTCTGTTCATCTTTGTGCTTCTGTCTCCCATCTCTCTCATATTTTTCTGTCTTTCTTCCTTCTGTCTTGCTATTTTCTCTCTTTCTCTCTCTGTCTTTTGTTTCTCCTTCACTCTCCCTGCCTCTCACACTTTCTCTCTCTCTTCCTGTCACTTTGTTCATCTTTGTGTTTCTGTCTCACTCTCTGTCTGTCTGTCTGTCTCTCTCTCACACACACAAACACAGTACCTCTTTGTCTCTTACATCCGTCTCACACTCTTCTCTCTCTCTGTTTAGCACTACCCGTACTCTTTTCATTTTTGTGTTTCTCTCTCTCTCTCTCTTCTATCTGTATCACTCTCTTCTCTCCGTTTACCAGCCACCACCCTCTCTCTCTCTCTCTTCTATCTGTATCACTCTCTTCTCTCTGTTTACCGGCCACCACCCTCTCACTCTCTCTTCTCTCTCTCTCGTTTAATGTGCCAGCAGTGTTTACACCCCAGACAGCGGGTGCAGCACTTTAATCTAGATAGTGTCTATGGCATCAGCACTCTCACTAGAGCATAAACTATAAACACGGGAACACGCACACACTCGCACCCATATAGATTATATTCCCACATATATCACCTGCCTGCTTTCGTCTGCTGTCTGCTCCTTCCTCTCCTCCCGCCTCTTCGTCTCAGCTTGTTTCCCTTCATCTTTTCTCACTGGTGTGTGTTGTTCTATTCTGAGGTCACTGACTGATGATGAACTGCTCTAGAATCTCTAAAAACCAGCGACGGGAGTGAGAATACCAGAACGCACAAGAACCTTGAGAAAACTCACAGAGATTTGAAATCCGAAAAGATGAATCCAGGAACCAAACAAGTTGCTAAAAATGAAATGGATTTTTTCCCGTCTTGGACAATCAGTCATTTTCGGAGAAAATTGAATGATTTAAATTACAATTAAATGACAATTCTTCACTGACTTCCATTTTTCGCTGGGAGTCAAAACCGCAGCCTTGACGTTGAACGCTCAACACTGTATGTCTAGTTTATGAGCTACAAAATACAGACAGACATGGATGGATGGATGGAAGGAGAGAGAGAGACAGACAGAAAAACAGATAGACAGACGTGGATAGATAGACAGACGGGGATAGATAGATAGATAGATAGATAGATAGATAGATAGATAGATAGATAGATAGATAGATAGATAGATAGATAGATAGATAGATAGATAGATAGATAGGACTCTGAAGAAAGAAAGGAAGGAAGGAAGGAAGGAAGGAAGGAAAGAAAGAAAGAAAGAAAGAAAGAAAGAAAGAAAGAAAGAAAGAAAGAAAGAAAGAAAGAAAGAAAGAAACTTTTATCCATTATTTTGTTTAGTTTTAAGTCCGTTTTTCCAGACTTTACCTTGGGGATCGAACCCACAACCCCGGTGTCGCCGACTCCAGTTCCACCAACCGCACAGATGAAAAGCAGCAGAAACCCTGACACACGCTTCCAGTATCTGCCAAGAACCTTCATCCGGATCCGTGTTTCTCAAACGCCACGCGGAACACAAGCGACCGAACGCGCATTAATTACCGGCACAAGCCCCCGGAGCCGCCGGCTTGTGATTCTCTCAGCGAGCCCGCGGTTCTCAGGTCGCCCCCTACCCGCCATCCCACCTGTCTGCGTCGCCAGCCCTGAGCGGGAACCAGCACGTTCCGCGGCTCTGCTAATTAAACAAGCGGGGAGCAGGTTCATCAGGTGCCGCGGAAGATCTGTTTACGTGAGGGGAAGACGTCAGGACGAGCTCCTCCGCGCACGCGCAACAGACACTCCGCCACGCGCCAAATCACTCTCGCGTTACTGAGATATTTTCCTACCCGGGACAAAATCCTTCATCGCACTATACGCATGCGCGTTAAACAATTGCGGTATGTTCTGGCCACCTATTGTATTTTACCCCAATGCTGTAATGACAATAAACTACTACTACTACTACTACTACTACTACTACTACTAAAATAAAATGGTTGAATATAAAGAGTAAAGTTCAATTAAGCTTAAAATGTTCAACAAATATTCACAAAATGTACAATTTGCGTGACGGTAAAGATATTTCCTGCTTAGTGACTTTAGCCTGAGAGTTTGTAGTTTTCTGGAATATGTTGGGGTTTTATTTAGAAAATCACGTGTCTAAAAGCTGAGGAACGCAAGCAAGTCCACATCTTCCTCACTTCCTTCCATCCAGTTCCTCATCAGGAAATCTACCATTTCTATCTAAATTGTTATCAAATAAACAAATATATTTACATTTATTCGCTTCGCAACTTTTTCACCATACGCACATACCGGTACGCAATATGACACAGTGAAATGTTTTGTACGACTACTCAAAATATAAAATAATTACCAATGAAATAAAGGCCAACAGTGTAAAACTATAAGCACAAGAGAAATATAAAGTGGACAATAGACTAAAATGGTTCACTACTTTATGGTAATTACAAGTACAACAAAGCTATGGATGCAAACATAAGATCTTGTCAAGAAGTTACAATAAATATTACACTCAACAAGAACATAACGAATACAAAAAGTTTAAAATGAATTAAATTTGGAAACAATTGAAAAATCTCTGTAGCAGTGGATCAAAAACAATTTTCATTAATTGGGCACATTACGATTTCATTGGTGGTACTTGTGCAGTACAGATCAACAACAAAAATCTATCGGTTGAGCAAAAAGACACTGTTTGCAAATAGTTCTGAGGTTGAGTTCTGATTGGTCCGTCTGTTCCACTCAGAACCACTGAGCTCAGGCCGGCCGTACGGACAGAACCACAGCGGTCCGCAGCTAAGTCAGGGCGGAGTGTGTGGATTATTGGAATGAAACCCGCATGTTTTGACATGTCGTTCACTTCAGAGAATTTGACTCGTGGGAGGAGTGACGCCTCGAATTCATGTGGTCAAATAAGGCTTCATTTTTCTGTGCATTTGGAGTAAAAATGGCAAAGCCGAAGGCCAGAAATAGAAAGGAGGCTATTACGGGATGCATGGAAGGCTGGCTCCCTGTTCAGGCATGACTGCGTGGTCACGGTGGTCACGGCACTGTCTTCCCCCCACAGCCAGCCAGCCTCCTGCTGAGTCTGAGAAACGCTAATCAAAACCTGAGAGAGAGGCAGGCCGAGAAAAAGAGAGCGAGAGAGAGAGAGAAAGTGAGTCAAATAGAGAGGGGGAGGGGTCTACAGACAGACAGCCATGGGAGTGTCAGACAGACAGACAGAGAGCAAGAGAGACAGAGGCAGACTGAGAAAAAGAGAGCAAGAGAGAGAGAAAAAGAGTCACAGAGAGAGAGAGAGAGAGAGAGAGAGAGAGAGAGAGAGAGAGAGAGAGAGAGAGTGAGTCAGAGAGATGGTGTGTCAGAGGAAGGGGGGCACAGACAGACAGCCATGTGATAGTTAGACAGACAGATAGCAAGCGAGACAGATGCTGACAGAGAAAAAGATACTAAGAGAAATACACACACAGAGAGAGAGAGAGAGAGAGAGAGAGAGAGAGAGAGAGAGAGAG
>CM051500.1:3752974-3780114 GCA_028031935.1 Paedocypris micromegethes | reverse complement strand
GATAGATAGATAGAAAGCTATTATTAATAAAAGTGATGGAGAAGGAATTAACCCAGAGGTCAAAATGAAAATGAAAAAAAAAAGAAAGATAAAAGGGAAAAAGAAAGAAAGAAAGAAAGAGAGAGTAGAGTGTCCTGTTCGTCTGCAAATAAAATGCAAGCAAATAATTCAGAAGACTATTAGTGACGGATGAAAGTGAGCAAGGAAAACCGAAGCAGCAAATCAAAGGCGCGGGAAGACAAAGCGTCCGCCGGAGTTTAGTTATAATCACAGAACATGAACATATTCACACACGCAACAAGTCCCTCTCGAATTAAAGCCCGAGCCAGAAGACGAGCGCGCGAGTGTGTGTGTGTGTGTGTATGTGTGTGCGTCCCCGGAGACTGATTAATATTGAATACCTGATGCTAATCTTTGTTTTGTGCTTTTTTTTCTTTACTGGTGTGGAAGCCGACGCGTCCTTAAAAAGCATCCTTTATGTATATTTAATGAAGTCTCTGCATTCGTTTGCAGCCCTCGTGTTTCTGTGTGCGATCCCACCCTGATACACACGGACCACCACGCACACACATCACATGCGCCACGAAATAAACTTCACTTAATAATGTATATCTGCTCAAAGAGAGAGACAGAGAGAGAGAGAGAGAGAGATACAGATACAGAGAAAATTGAGACGAAAAGACCAAGAATATTGAGGAATAATGTAAGACACAGAACAAAGGAAAGAAAGAAAAAAAAACTACAGAATAGAAAGACGAAAGAACGTAAAAGTTAAAAAGAAGAAAAGAATAGAGAAAGTAAAAAAAAAGACAAAAATAAGATAGGGCAGAATCGAGAGAGAAGGCAAGCAGGAAACTCGGAGAAGACTAAGAGAGACACAAAACTGAACGAAAGAGACAAAGAAAGAAAGAATGAATGAAACAAAGAGAGAGAGAAAGCAAGATAGAAAGCAGGAAACTCTGAAAATACTAAGAGACACAAAACAGAACAAAAGAGACAAAGAAGGAAAGAAACAATGAAAGATACAGAGACAGAGAGAAAGAGAGAAATAGAGATAGAGAGAAAGCAGAAAAGCCAGAACAAGACTAAGAGAGACGCGAAACAGAAAGAAAAGAGACAGAGAAAGCAAAAAACAATTAATGAATGAAACAGAGAGAGGGGGAAAAGGAGAGTGTGAGAATAAATAAAGAACTAGACAAATAAATAAAAATAACCTTAGCGTATATCAACTATAGAATGAACTATGAGAAAGGACGAGTGCATAACACTAGTGTGTGTGTGTGTGTGTGTGTGTGTGTGTGTGTGTGTGTGTGTGTGTGTGTGTGTGTGTGTGTGCGGACGCAGCTGGCACGTCTGGACTCTTCCTCCTGATGTTCAGTATCCAGGGTGATGAGCTCAGCACAAAGGTAAAAGCACGTGTATCGGGACACACTGACCTTTTTGAGAACATACACACTGATTGCTTATTGATCACACACACGCGCGTGCGCGTAAACAAGATTACAATACTGTTTATGCCGAACCTCTACGGCAGCGGTGGGCATTTATTTTTACGGGGGGTCAAAAACTCAATCCTGCCGAATATTCACTGCGTTTTTACACAAAAAGCAAACATTTGCAATTGAATATTTCTCAACTAGCTGGTATTTAAAACTAAGCGAAATATATATTCAGCAGCTAGGATTTTATTATAAATTTTGTTCTACTTTTATCATTAATCGAAATTATGAAAGTGACAATAATCAGCATCTTGATCTAAGTATGGCATCATCGTGTAAACAACGTCAACATTAAAGCAGGTAAACAACAATATGCTTATTTTTATTGTTGTTTCTTTCTTTTTTTCTCTCTTTGCTATTTGCATTTTTGCCTTCAGTGTTGTCTTTTTAATTGTCCTTATTCGATTCTGTTAAAAACTTTTTGCTGCTGCTGAACACAAACATTTCCCCTAGTGGGATTAATAAAGTCTTATCTTATCTAATTATCTTTTTCTTAATATTATTATCTTATTATGTAACACCCACAGGTGTAAAGAGCACCTGAAAACCATATGTGAGTACAGATACATTTGTTAAAATTACTATTACATATACTATAATATACACATTACTATACTCAAAAACACAAGTTACAAGTTATTAATTTCAAGAAGACTTGAGTAAAAGTCGTAAAGTACCCAATTTAAAAATAAATATTTTACTTGTACTGAACTTGGACTCAAAAAACAACAAGAAACGTGAGGAACAAGACAACTTAAGAGACTCTTAAAGTATGAGGCTTTATTTCCTGAAACAGAAATGAAATGTAACACCTCAACGTTTCAAAATGGCAGAACAAAAAAGATTAATAGGAACAAAAAGTCTCAGCCAAACTGAAATTGCAAAAATTGCAAAACCAGCCAAAAATTGCAACCGCTAATTTACGCTCACGTGACTTAATTAAACAGCATCCAGTACCTTCAGCATCTTGCAGGTGGCGAAATCACCTCATTCACACAAGAAAATAACCACGGTAGAAAAAAATGCCGACTTGCACAATCACAATGTAACGGGTAACGGTCCATTCAAATATAGTGGAGAATAAAGACAGATACTCAATCGAATCACAAACGTAGCCAAGTAGAAAGTTAAAGTATCTTATAAAAGTATCTTATTTTGATTCGTATTCTGATACTCAGCACAAGTACAAAGTAGGCAAATATAAGTAAAGTAACTTATTTATTCAAGTACTGTACACAACATCTACAAAAGCTTACAAGGGTCAGTTAAACTCAAGCCCAACTTTTTCGGCCTCGGTGACGTACGACGGTGAGAAAGGAAAGACGGCGAATGAGCGGCGAGCGGAATGGAAGCACTTTCAAAGTTTTGTTTTTGGAGCCCGTTTAAACTGCCATTTCTCTCTTACTATCAGACATCAAAGCCAAAGCGGAGGCCTTTTATTTTCCCGGCCAAATCCCAAAATTGTTTCTGGTTTGGAGGAGCTGGCTGCGGGCCGAGTCCCAGCTCGGACTTAATCACCGAGATTCCCCACATGGTTGTAATACGCTGCGGTGGCTGGGTCCATCAGTCGAGGTGTCACCATGAAAAGTGGCGAGCGCACACACACGCACATGAAAGGGACCAGAACATTCTATTCAAACCCCGAACAAAACCCGTGAACTTACAGGGCTCGACAAACAGACGCCTGCTGGCCCGGAGCCAGACGCTGAGATCTTCAGAGGCCGTGTTTCACAGCCGCGCCGAGTCGGGCTTTTGCGGTTTTCGCTGCTGCTGTTCGACTGTGTGATTCCTACAAAGCTGGTGAATCAGGAGCTGAGGTGCGGTTTACACCTGTAGCCACGGCAGGTGAAGAGCTTCCACAAGTCAAACTTCACCACCAGCATTTATTGGTATCATTATTTAGAATAGAATAGAATGCCTTTATTGTCATTGCATCAATTTAATGTGGTTCATTTCAGAATAAGTTATTGCTGATATGTGGATCGATCATATCGGTTATAGAGGACAAAAATGAGGTAAAATGTTTTTGATTTTCTCTGTTTAAATGTATTTAGTTTACCGTTTTTATGCAAATCGAAGGACCCCTTTTTCTATTTTGCCACGCTCAAAAACTTGGGAGTGTTTAGAATCGCAGATTTCAAAGATTTGTGTAGAGATGCGCGTAATTTAATAATATTATTTAAAGAATTATTTAATGTGGTTAATTTCAGAATAAGTTATTGCTAATATGTGGATCGATCATATCGGTTCTAGAGGACAAAAAGGAGGTAAAACATTTTTTTATTTTCTCTGCTTAAATGTATTTAGGTTACCGTATTTATGCGAATAGAAGCACCCCTTTTTCAAATTTTCGACACTCAAAAACTTGGGGGTGTTTATAATCGCAGATTTCAAAGATTTGTGTAGTGATGCGCGTAATTTAATGATATTATTTAAAGAATTATTTAATGTGGTTCATTTCAGAATAAGAAATTGCTGATACGTGGATCGATCATATCGGTTATAGAGGACAAAAAGGAGGTAAAACATTTATTTTCTCTGCTTAAATGTATTTAGGTTACCGTATTTATGCAAACAGAAGGACCCCTTTTTCTAATTTTCGACACTCAAAAACTTGGGAGTGTTTATAACAGCAGATTTCAAAGATTTGTGTAGTGATGCGCGTAAATATAAGCACTCAATTTTCCGAGCGACTATATCATGTTATATAATGCCTTTAAGCACTGTTGGGTCAAATTGTTGGCTCAAAAACAGAAATTAAGAAACATTAGACACGCCGCGACACTTAACAGAGACAAAATAACACCAGAAGAAGTAAGAATAAACTAAATACAGTACAATATTTTATATTACAACAAACAGAAACCACAACGCTTAGCTTAGTTTAGTAAGAAACTAAGCTTAGTTTAGTAACGCTTACTCGTTTCTGTAAACGAGTCCAATGTGTGGTCACAGAAAGAGTCGAAAATTAAGAACCCAGCTAAGAAGTAAAAAAAATACAACAATCAAAACACTCGGTTGATGCACAGGGGATAATAATCCTTCCTCTTTGCATGACATCACATAAACAGAGAGCTTGAAACAATTGCTCAGCACATGTAGACATTAGGAAGTTTAAGTTCAAAAGAAGTTTTCTTTTAAGAAGTCCTGACCACCATTACTATTATAAGCACCACCGCTTATAGTCACATAAAAACGATATTTTGTTGCATGTGCGTGGGAGCGCGCGTGTGCATGTGTGTGTGTTTATAATGGTTGTTTTCCTAAATGTTAGCCAACAAACAAACAAAAAAACTCTTTGGAGCCTTGTTAATTTTAAATCAAATAATAAAATTACTCACACAGACACGAAACACGTCATCTTCTTCCAGCTAAACAATCAGCATTGTTTGTATATCTACTGTAGGAATAAATGTGATCATCCCAGAAAATAAAATGTTTTGGCACAAAAAAAACGACAATGTGACAGAAAGAAAAAATGAGGCGCTAAACAAAACAATCATTAAGAGCAAAAAAGTTTGGGGCGTTGATGATGGATAACGTTGTTGACGAGAGAGAGCGAGAGCGAGCGAGAGAGAGAGAGAGAGACAGAGAGTAGGAGTGAAGGAAAGAGAGACAGAGAGAAAGAGAGAGAGAGAGAGAGAGAGAGAGAGAGAGAGAGAGAGAGAGAGAGAGAGAGAGAGAGAGAGAGAGAGTACGAGCAAAAGAAAGAGAGACAGAGAGAGACACACAGAGAGAGTGAGAGAGATTAAGACAGAGTCGGAGCGAAAGAAAGAGGTAGAGAAAGAGTTCTGACAGTTGTATAAATGGGCTCTGTAGCTCATGGCGCCCCGGTGAACTGCTCATTGTTGTGCTGATCCGATGCACAGCAGATGAACCCGGGTTTAAAAGTTGATGTGTGTGTGTGCGTGTGTGTGTGTGTGTGTGTGTGTGTGTGTGTGTGTGTGTGTGTGTGAGCGCGCGCGCGCAGCATCTTCTGACTCCTGTCTGCTTACGCTCCTTAATAAGGCAAACTATACGAGTTTGACGCGTGGAAAAAAAAATATCCCACGATCACACACTTCCAGCAGCAGTCAGTTTCACATCATTTGCGTGAAGCCGCAGCCCGGGTGTGTATAACCGGGAAGGCGGAGGCGTGAAAACATCTGCAGGTGTGTCGCGCGCGCACAGGTAGGATTTCGTTTGCGCGCCAAGAGCATCACGAACCTCTTTTACGAACCTTCCTGTTGGCAGCGAGTCCATATTTCCGGTTACAAATTGGTTTGTATGGAGGCCCAACACCGCCAAAAACATTTAAACATTTCCGAAAAAATCACAAACAGTTCAACATTTCCAAAATCAGCCTACGCATGTCGATATAGGAATACGCCAACCATCATTGAAGTAGATAATAAAAAAAGGGGCTTGAGAAAAATAAAAGCTATATGGTTACATTTATTTCCCATTCGGTGAACTAACATAAATATATGCGTTTATTCATTAATGTATTTCTGTTTTTATTTATACACAAGTACATTTATTTCCTGTTTTTTCCCCCTGTATTTAATTTATTTGCTGTGACAATATACATATAAATTATATTAAAACAATAACAATAATTTTGTATATGTTTGTATATTTTTTAAATATAGAATAAAATAAAATAAAATAGAACAATATAAATATATTTATACAGTTATTTTGCACATACGTATTTCTGCATTTATTTATACATAAGTACATTTATATTTGATTTTGGCGGTATTGGTCCTCCATAGGTTTGCGCCCATTGAGAAATCGAAGGCTTGAAACTGACGCGGCCGAATCCGTGAAGCGCGGTCCTGATCAATAGTCACGGCACCAGGCTGATGTTCTGAGCACTGCAGCCGCTACTACATATTTTATAGATGCACATATGAAGGTGTACGTATCAAATATTAATACTTGGGATTTTTTTTGCAGGCATTGATGACATGCGCGTGCATTGTCCTCACATCCAACAGAGCGGTGGCGGAGTCGGGGAAACGATGCTGATTCTGCCAGAGGAGGGTCTGCTGAATCACACACACACACACGCACGCTGGCAGGCCTAGTGAGTGGCGATGGAGCGCGCCAGGCTCTGTGCTACCAAGCAGAGGTAATTGGGCCAGATTATCAACCAGGTGGAAACATTCAGCCTCTTCCCTCCACTCTTTCATTCCCTTTCAGTCACTTTCACCCCGTCCGCACTTTATGGCGGGAGAAGAAACACGTTACACAACACAGAGAATATCAAACCGATTAGGACAGAACAAGGTGGATGCGTTTTGAAGAGAAATCAATGGATAGTTTGTGATCGGGAGTTCAAGCTGAGCTGAAAGGCATCCAGGCAGAGAACACGGGCCGGAAGAGAGGGAGACTAACTAGAGAGAAGTCAACGCACTAATTTGGACCACAAGTCCGATCAAAGGAGGATGACCCGCGGGCGTACGTACGTGTGAGGAGCAACAACGGAGCGGCGTTGTTCAGTCTGGACTCGCGGAAGCTCCGGGAAGAAGGGATTTGAAAGACCGAATCCTGACAAGGCAGAGCTGAAACACGAACAGTGCTAAACGGCTTCCTAGAACTAGCTGTTTCACCTGGTACACGTGGTGTGTGAATAAATGTTTTTAACAACGCACATAAAAACTCGCTAAAATGTATCCTTACTGATCTTGAAGACGGTATGTGTGTTATAACTATATACAATGTATACACACAATATCCATACACAGTGATGGATACAATATAACAATACAATATAACAACACACATAAAAACTCGCTAAATCCTTACTGAATTTGAGGACGGAATGTGTGTTATAACTATTAACAGTGTACATACATATATACAGTGATGGATGGATAGATGGATCGACAGACAGATAGATAGATAGATAGATAGATAGATAGATAGATAGATAGATAGATAGATAGATAGATAGATAGATAGATAGATAGATAGATAGATAGATAGATAGATAGATGTGTGAATGTGTGCTTATAGAATTTTCTGTATACAGCAGTAAGAAGCCTTGGGTAGAAAGAGAACACAGAATGCAGTTCCTATTGATTTCCACAGACATTCAAGGCCTTTTAAACATTCCTCCGCCCTGCGTGTCTTTACTCTCGAGACTTCCGCCTGTGTGGGTGCACGTGCAGTTGTTCCAGCATATTTCTGTGTATTCATTTCATGACAACTCTAGTCATACCCAAAAAAAATCCAAATGAATTCAAATGACTCAAATAAAATGGAATAATTAACACATACAATAAACAAATTAAAACAACTGTTTTAAGAAGGCGTATTGCCGTTGTATGTTGACACACACACACACACACACAAAATAAAAATCTATATTGTCATCTTGTTGATTCTGCACGAGCAGAACAGACACCTGTGTTGATTAAAAAAGCCACAGCGGAAGAACAAGTAACTGATACGCACGCACATACATACTCATACACACTACACACACACACACACAAAGTAATGATGCACCTGTATGGCATGAGTTGGCGTCCGCCTTCAGGCAGACGTTACAGACATCTGCCGAGGATAGAGAAAGAAAATAAAAAAGAGGGAGGAGGGGGGAAAAGAGAGGAAAAAAAGAAGAGTCTACTGTACACATATCCGCGCGCACTGCCAGAGCAGCATTTGATGTGCGCGCGAGACCCGAGCAACACAACAAGATCCATCAATCTCCAGGCGCTGCTGTTTTAAAGCGCATTCAGCTCGACGACAGTCCGGGAAGAAAGAGACAGTGATTCCAGCCCATGCGTTCGCTGGAAAACAATGACGAGAGACGCGTACTCGCCTTTATAAGTACGGCTTATGTTTTATATTTTATCGGTCTTAACACAGCTTGGTGCCCGATGTCTGAGCGAAGCAGTTTGCAGGAAAACACCTTGAAGAGCGATGAGCAAGAGAACAGCGAAAACCCGGAGAGAAAGAGCCGCTAACGACCCCATCAGCACCGGACGCGCGCGCGCCACTATTGGGGTCAGCTCGTGCTCTCATAGTTCACACAAAACAGCTCTAAACACAGATAAGATATTTCTTTTTTGATAATTCAAATGTTATTAAAAAACTCAAGTCAGAACAGAAGCCTCATGTTGGGGTGGGGGAAACGTGTAAACCCGTAGGCAGCGGAAATGTGAATTCTAACCAAACTTTAATTCAAATTCTGGTGCATTTCTACAGCGATGTCAAGTTGGCACGTGGCGATCAATTCCGCCAACAATCAATTCCAGCGCGGTCCGGCTGACGTGACGTCAAAAATAAACCTTCAAAACCCAACTGAAACTTAACAAAAAAATAGACAAACTGCTGGTCACGTGCTCAACAACACAAGTCAGACAAAATGTGGCTGTAATGTACATATGAATCGCGGCAGCACGCAGACATCTCTCCGCGAGTGCTTCTAAAACAGAGGCCCGAATTTACATCCCATCGTCTCCTCCAAAGGTACTTTAAATGCTGAGACACTTGTTAAATCTAATGCATGCACTGTCAACTCATTCGCACCCCGTCACATCACCGCTCAATATAGAAACCGGATTTTCTGGTATTACGGACGCCTCTTTTTACACACACACACACACACACACACACACACACACACACACACACACACACACATGCGCGAGAGAGGGGGAGAACTACTGACCCTAATCTCGAACAATTCCCGCACCACATTCGCTCTCACACACTCGCATATGTTTGAAATGTGCATTAATAATGTGCTGTAACTGTTTTTAGCAGAGCGGCGTTCACCGATAACTAGCAAAGCAAGACCCGTTATAACAGCACGTGACACCGTAGACTTAATTCAGACGATAAAGAAATCGCAACGGGCAGGAGTCAGCCGAAAAGTCGCACGGAAATCTCCGCAAAACCTTCCACGTGAGCGTCAATTCTACGGGGGAAATAAGTGAATCGGTCTTTTACAATAAACATCTCGATTCGTTGCCGCAAATCAAGCACGACGCTACAACAAACCACGAGACCGTTCCACGCAGCTCGTGTCAGGAGCAATAGAAGAAAACACGCGAAAAGCAAACACGCCAGTCCGTTTCTCATCTCTCCCACAATTAACCTTCATTTCTGGATACAAGCAGACGCGCGTTGCCGCCGCGAAGTTATCCCGTTAAAGCCCGCGATTCACGCCAGGACTCACCCGAATGAGAAGGCATCGGTATGTGCGGCGGGTAATATTTCCCAGGCTGATAGTGACCGGGATGCTGCACGCTCGTGTGCCCGGTTGGAGTGATCCTCGAGGCGGCTCGGTGAACCAGCGCGCCTCGCTCGGCCAGAAGGTGCGGCGGAGGAGCGAAATCCCGGCCCTCCATTGCGATAAAAAAGCGATAAATCCCAATTCCAATCCGGAGAAGCCACACGGAGCGCCAACCAACGGGATGATATAATTCCGTCAAGAGTTTAGCCTACGTCTCAGCACAGTTTTGTCTCTGGCGGGCAAAAAAGTACGTCCCGGTCATGTTTTCTGCAACAGAAAAAAACACAACAATCAAATGTGGTTTAAATGGAGATCCACGGGCTCGCGCGCTCCTAGCATCCTCCGGGTTTGTCGCGGAATAATCCCGAGTTGGAGACACCGACAGCGCTCGTGCGTCTCTGCGCGCGAATGAATGCCGCCTGGACTCAAAGCCTCCGCTGCCTCCTTCTCTCTCATCTCACTGGATTCGAGCGAGTTTGCAGCAACACACCTCCACTCACACACCGCGAGCGCCGAGCGTTGCCAGGGGACACTTACTTCCCCCTGGCTTCTTTTGGGGCACAACAAAGAGCGTTAAAACCCCAAAAAGTGAAAACGGAACAAAGACCGTTCGGTTGATTTTTTTTGTCGCCCACAAAAAACACGGGGACCGTTATTGCGGCCGGTCGCGTCTAAAGCTACGAAAAATAACTGCAATCCGTCGGTCGCATCTTTTGTCAGCTGAACTGCGATGGTGTGTGCACGAGCCTTTGTATAAGGTGTAACGCACCGGTGATGGCGTCAACACTTCGGCCTGCTGTCCTTGATTTTTCTAAATCGGAGACACATGGAATTTAGTCGCGGTCATTGTTGTTCCGAATTAAGAAGAAAAAGTCCTGGACATGGACGAATTGGTGATTAAAACAACTGCACGGAGTGTAACGTATAGATGAGTGTGCGTGCGTGTGTGTGTGTGTGTGTGTGTGTGTGTGTGTGTGTGTGTGTGTGTGTGACACAACAACTGGATTTCACTGGACTCGAACCTGTGAGAAATTTGGAAACAGAAACAGCTTTCGCAAATAATGGTAGCAGACTCGTCTTATCAGATTGAATCAGAGATAAGGAAACAAAGACAGCTCGAAAGTTTGGATCTCAACCCTCTGTGCAGTCCTTAAAAAACACACGAGCGAAAAACACGTAGGTCCATTTACATTGTACTTATGGCGAACGAGGCTGAATTTGCATTTCTACAGTGGGTCAATAGGTCTGAACATTGGATTATTTATATTTTCTTTTAGCAGACTTGTACCATCCAATACGGCATAAATTACAAATTAAAACTACAATTTTGGGGTTCGGGTCATTAAGGATTCAAAACATTTTTACTGAGACATTTGACAAATTCGTTACAGATATCTACAATAAACTAATGCTAAATAAATATCACGAGATATAAATTATATTTTACATATGCGTCCAATTTGGGCAAAAAATTAACTGGAATATTTTATTGACATCTTTTATATTTCTACTTGTATTGGACAAGGGAGGAGTAGAGCATGAAAAAGAGACATTTCTTTCTATGATAGAACGATGAGTATAATGAATCAGAGATTTATTTATTTTTGGAAATGAATGTAAAATTCAATAAAAATAAAACTTGTATTTATCGTCATTTCCAAAAAATCGGAAAATGCATCAAACATGAGAAAAGGTTCAAGAATATTGCTTTGCCCTCCCGCCTTTTGAATATCACTTTTAAATCCCATATTGAATTTCAAAGAATGAAACATTTTCTATTCTAAGCTGTTCGGTATAAATGCGGCGTTTAACTTGAAGTTTGCTCTGCACCAATTACAGCTATAACGATTAATATTGAGGTTATATATTAATTTAGAGATGTCCAGAAATAAAATCTTGAATGAAAATATTTTTTTCAGTTTCACATACTGCACCAGAGCGTTAATAATTTTGTACAACATTAGCTGTTTAAAAAATAAAAATATGGAGCAGCTCTTGAAGGCAAGTGTTTATTATTGCACGCATATAAATGTATACAATATAAACGAATTACTTACTGGTAAGTTATTCCTTGCAAAATAATAAATAGTTTAAAAACATCATACAAAAATAGGTGAAAGAGAGCAAAAGCAGAATAAAACATGTGGAAATGGTTACATCCTAGAGTCTGCTGTTGCGATTCGTGTGCAGTGCTGAAGTTCGGAGGAGCGCCGATATATGAGCGTCTACTGGATCGAGTCTCGTACAATCGGCCAGACGCTCTTTCCTGAATCTGCTAGTGCCACTCAAGGAAAAGAGGGGGCGGGCACAAAGCAGGCCGCTGCGCCCATTGGTCCGATTCCTACTTGTCAATAAGCTCGTGCAGCGCGCCCCAGGATAAACAGTGCTTGTGATTGGACGGCCCTCGGAGCCAATAGCGCATCAGCTGGATCAACTAAACAAAACCGCGGGCGCTTTATTTGAGCTTTCCTGTCTCACGACGAGTTCAGCGCGAGTCACGGGCACATGGTTTTCCTGGATTATTTTTATGACATCAACAACTGTAATGAATCTGTCGCTTTTTTGTAGCTTGCGAGGGAAAAAGGCGCTTTTAACAAAATTATCTGTTTTTAGACTAATATGTAATTTAGATTATAGCCTGATTTAAACATTAAAAAATAAACTTTTAGGAAGTGTAACTACGGGAAAAAAAAATGACTGCACTCGAAATATTTTGAAAGGCCATAGAAACAAAACTTGCGCAATTACAGAAATGTCACTGGCTAATGATTCAGAGAGATTGTGAAAGGTTAAATAAATTGTACAATAATTGTGAGATCGCCGAACAATCAATGAAAGATGGCAGACAATGGGTTAAAAGTCTGGGCCTAGATCTGAGAGTGATTTGATTGGTTGGCGAGTTGCCAGAGGGCTGTCAATCATCGAATGTAAACAAGGCTCTGATTGGCTGCTGTCCAGTCCGCGCTGGGCTGCCTGAAAAAAGCAATTACTGGCCTTGCGGTTTCAAGGCGGCCCAGCGCTGGATGATGAAAGGAGATAAGGAGGGGCGGTTTCAAGGCCTCCCCTAGGCGAACCTCGTTGGCCCCAAAGCTAAAGGAGAGTCAAGAGTGACTTAATCAAAGAGAATGTGTTAAAAAGAGGGAAATTACATGTTGTATTAAATTTAAAGTATAGATTCTCGGATTAATATCGCTTAATTAAACAGCGACATGACAATTCTTATACACGGAATCCGAAAGACCAAAACACGACGAGGACTGCGCGAGCAAGCGAGCACGTCGAGCGTTCATGCGTTCAGGATTTCTTGGCGAAATGTTCAAACTTTGGGTTTTTATCTCGGCGAAATATTGCGCACTTTCGTGGACACTCTTAAACAGTAAGTGCTAAACGGCTGCTAAAATAATCGATCGACTGAAACGAGTTTTTGTACATTTGTATACGCTTGTTCGACGGCGAAAACTGCGGTAAATATGCAATTGTTGTAAAACCGTACAGATACTTGCCTTGCGATGTTTTACTTTTACAGTATTTTATTTATGTTTTGTAAGCAAGGTGTTGTTTAAATAATTTATTGGTACATTGTATTTATATATTGTTTTTGTAATAAACATTGTATTACGTAACGGAAGATTGCATCGTCTTTCTGTCTGTAATTGTTTAATTCATCAAACACCAGCATTAAACCAGTTCCTGTTACGGATTTTTATGAACTTCATTGCTAATTATTTCCCATTTCTTCGAGAATGAAAATTCAGCCCATTAAAAAATATGTTCACCAACATCCCACGCACTTAAATCAAGTGTCATTTTTATTTTTTGTCATGTTTGTCATTTTTTGTTAATTAGGTTAATAATTAGTGTTTAATAGAAGAAACAACATAATCAAAATCATTTGTATAAATTATGTATTTTGTATATATTATACACATGTTTATTTTTTATCAATATTGTCTAACTTACAAAATTGTGATGACTAAAAATAACAAAACATAAATATAAATAAATAACAAGTCAGTATTATATGTATGTAATACTAATATTTGAACTATATATAAGTGTATACACTTTTATTTTTATTTTATTATTTTATAAAATAGCACAATGCAAATAGCGTTTTCTGTTAAAAATGCAATCAAAAATATCAAGAACAATGCTTGGTCCTTAAAACGTCTTCTAAATTCTAATTCAGCAACGCAGCACCACAAAAATCTGCAAATGGCCTATTAGCAGAAGCTCTTAATGTGAAGTATAGCCCGTTGTGCAAGTATCCGATCCTTGTGTGTTACAGAAAGTGTGCTGTGCTCTACCACCGACCTCTTGTCCATAATTCTGTATGAAAAAAGCAATACACACGGAGGCAATAAAAGAATTGTGTTCTGCAATATACAAAGAGGCGCAGCACTTTAAGCAGAAATCGGCACTTAATTTATTTAGTGACAAGAAAGACCCTTTATTGTTGGGGTTTTATTGGCTTCTTTTCGCAACTTGAAAGGTGGGGGGTGGGGTGCATTTTTAGTGGCGTGGGGTTAACACACTCGCACACACAAGCACCCCGCGCAAACGCCACACACACATACACACACACACACACACACACACCACACACACACACACACACACACACACACACACCAGAAAATGCACTCCAGTCCAATTCAAATAGGAATGTACCTGAACGCAAACTCTTGTTTTATGTTTCTCAGACTCACACACAAACAATGCCTCCTCTCCCCCCGCTCGCGCGCACGCGCACACACACCGTCCGTGTGCCAGCGCGAGCTGCCCTACTATGGGACGCGGGGATAATTAATGCGGAGTGACTGATTGCTCTCGAAACAGACCAGTCCCGCAAACGGCATTGTCCGGGCTCAATGAAGCGTCTCTGATTGACACTTTCCCTCCATCTTCCAGCCACATTCAAACTACCGGAACGGGGCGTTTGTCACCGTCCTATAGGCCAAGGGTGCGCCGGGACCTATTTATTGTCAGGCCGAAGTTGCACACCAGTTTTACACAGTGCGAGATTTCCTTCATTGGGCCAGAAAGTGATGCGGACGGTCCGACTGAGTTCTGGCGTGAGCGCGCAGACGTGCGTCTACACGTCCATGTAGATTAGGGAATTTTATGAACGCGTCCTATGGATGAATCATTGTGACAATTCTCTTCGCAGTGACGGGACGGAGCGTGTTCAGTCAAGACGTTCGTTTTGTTCGCCCAGAAATAATACAGCCACACAACTTTTGGCTTGGAAAAAGTGGGGAGAAAATACAAAAATTAGCCCGATTAGTAAGTCATTAGTAAACAACATTCATGTTTTTGTGTGTCAAATAACGGTTTTCGTGACTAGCACAGGCCCACAGCGAAAAGCGCCGAAAGGCCAGTTGTAGGATATATTTTTTCTCAACAGGTATCGCGCTTAGTGGATGACTTAAACTTGAAAAAAAACTATAGATTTTATTTGAAGTAGTCGCTGTAGTGTTTGTGCTTTGGTAGATTTCAGGCAGTGGCTGTGACTGTTTTTTTAAAGGCTCAGTCTGTCGCTCTCCCACTGTTTCATACATGAATACGTGAGAAACACAGGAAAGTGGTTTAAATACAATCCTATAGAGCCAGACATATAGGCACAGCTGTCGAATCGGTGTCAAATCTATACCTCAAACAGAAATATGGTAAATACGCGTATGTAAATGTAGAGACTGACATGCGAGTTGGAAAGTGAATAATGAAAAATATAACTCTCAATATGTCGACCGAATTTAGAGTTACCTATAGAAAAGCCCGTCTGTGTCCAATTAAGAGAAGTACCGCTACACCCCTATAAATGGCACAAACCTTCCTCATTACGACCTGTTTTATTGTAAAAAGCTAGAAGCAGAGCTGGGTAAATAAATGGGAAAAAAAGAAAGGAAGGAAAAACTCAAAGAGTAAGTGGATTTATCTTAAATAACTCAACTTCAACCCTTCAACCCAACCGTATACGTGAATGTGAAAAAACTCAAGAAACGCTTTGCGCTGTAGTTACTTTGTCATAATCACAACCCACTTAACTCCCAGTTTTTTTTTGTAATAATGGTAAAAAATTAAAATGAAAAATTCAATTATTTCAATTCAATTAAAATTCAATGATTTATACAATATGGTAAGATGATATATATATATATATATAGGTTAGATTATATAATCATGAGTAGTGTAGTGTATATATTAATATATACGGTATACAGTATTTGTGTGAGTGTGTGTATATTTTATATATAATGAAATAATGTTTTGTCTCCGTCTGCACACACACACATGTATTTATATATTCATATTTGCATATACGTGCGTGTGTATACATACACAACTTGCATGTCTCCATTGCGTGCATCGTGTGTGATGCTTAGATAACGAATCTGCATGCAAATTTACAAATAAATCCTTAAGGGAATGGTTCAACCAAATGGTTTTATGGGATTGTCAGTGGACCTTTAGATTTTGACAAGAAAAACAGTGCGGTCTTGATCTCAGCCTGCCAGGTTCAGACCTTCTGGGTTCCTCAGGTAGAACATGTCGTTTAAAAACAGGACACGCTCTTTTTATCCATTGGCAGAAAAAGTTCTTTAAGCAGCCGAAATCCCATGTTAATTAGGGACTCGACGTTAACTTTTTTAATTATTGTACGTCATCAACGTTTGAGCTCAATAAAATATCCAGCAAAATGTTTAGTAGAACAGCACTGTAGATGTTATTTAATGTAATAAATGTTTTGACCCTGTGACGAAAGTGCCAGCTCGCCAAGCAGTAAATAAATTGCAAACTCGTCAATTGAGAAAATTAATTGCGAAAAGGCCGAGAAAGTTTATTAGTAAGTCTCAAATTAATTCGACCTAAATGCATATGTTGTATGTCTTTGACTCGCGTAACGTAAAAGTCGCAAGAGCCCAAAAACAGCGAAAACTGGTCGGACGGGCCTTTGCTTCTCGTCGGCTTGTTTTTGCGTCCCAATAAATCAGATTAAATCTATGAAACATAATACTGCGCTGTTGAAAATGTCCGTACGCAGTTGCATTGTTTTAGTCTCGAAGCACTGGCCCGAAGCCAACACATTTTAGAATTTAGAAAAATAAATAAATAAATTCAACCTGTGAAAGTCGCGTAATGGCCAAATTGTTGGGGAAAACTCGACCATTTTAAGTTGCTTCAACGTAAAAAAAAATAAATCGTTCGAAAGCTTTCAGAAACATTTGCATTCTCTATACTGCAGCAACACAAACAATCGAGAAAACGTGATTTCCTTAAATACTGTGAAAAATGTGGATAGCTGCTATAAATCATAATCAGGAGAGGAGGAAACACCTACCTATAAAAACCGTGCTCCATCCGGACAGCAAATATTTTTTTCAACAATGATTGGCTATTGATTTATGCAAAAGAGGAAAAAATACGCCAGTGGTCTGGACTTCAAATCTTTACCTGGGGAAATTTATAAAAGAGAAGAGCCATTCTTATTCCAGAATCTCCAAAAAAACCCGGAGAGTTTGGAGAAAACGAGAATATTCCATCATCTACTAAATTAATATAGTCCTATAAAAAGCTCGTTAAATCATAAAATGCATATTAAAGATGTTCTCTGGTTCTTTAAAGTCCAACTGTATGTACGAAGCAAATCCGTCCGAATAAAGCCAACTGCCTCCTCGAGCCTCTATAATCACAAATTTATGGCTGGATGACGCGTCCTCTTCTCCCACAATGGAGTTCAGTGACATTAAACAGAAAATTGATGGAGAGACGACGGAAATTTAATCTGCTTTCATATCCAGACCATTGCATTTTGCCTCATTTAATTAGGAGATAGGGCACGTGTCTCTTGAGTAAAGTCCAACTTTTTTTAACCGCGACTCGACTCGCGCGTTTTTCGCTCTTAGCGGGGGAAAATGGTCGAAACGCGAACGTTCTTGCAGTTCGCCTCGTCACTTACAGATCAGATTTGGCTCTGCGCGAGTCGTTTCCAACCGAAAGGATGTCGATTTCAATCTCGACGATCGCGGGCGTCAAAAAACCGACCAGGCGACTGTTTTCGTGCGTTAACGCAGAACGCGCGCGATTCCCGCCTCGCGATCGCCATCGTCCGAACTTGGCGATTCGGTCAAACCGAGTGTCCGAGAACACAAACAGCTGCAGAAACACCACAGACACGCATATTCGCTTCAAGAGCTTGTTTACTCGAGGAATCACATAGTTACCTTGCAGAAACACGGACAATCCGATCAAACACAAACGCTGCCCTGTAATCAAACAAACAAAAGGCAAGTTAGGCAAGAAATCTAAGCGTTTAATATCCAAATTTTGGCTATTTGCCGTGAAAGCGAGGCGCAATTCCCACTCATCCCCCGAGCTCGAAATCTACCCCCACCCCACCTCAAAGGTCACCGCCCCGGGAATGGTGACGTCAGACAATTAACGCTTTCAGTCCCGCGAGCCTTGATCGGTGAGACTTTTGAAGAGCTAACGCATAAACCTAATACAAATGAAGTCACTACTGATGCGCTATGAACTTCAAACAAACAGATAGATGGATAGATGGATAGATGGATAGATAGATAGATAGATAGATAGATAGATAGATAGATAGATAGATAGATAGATAGATAGATAGATAGATAGATAGATAGATAGATAGATAGATATACTGGAAAAGCTACTGGGATTTTCACTTAAATGCTTTCAGCCAAACTTTAACTCAGATGGCCAGCGCTGCACTTCATGGTTGCAGTCATTCTGAATGTGGATTCTTGTTTCTCCAGTAACAGGCCAGTAGACTGACAGACACCTCGCCGTCTCTCCGCCTTTACCTGTGCACACCCACCATTAGTGTCAGAAACGCCTGCGTCTAATTAAGCGGCTACTCGCGACAGCTGACACGCGTACACTTCCGCACATCACATAAGACTGATGCAGATTGTGTGGCTGCTTGCAAAATGAAAATGATATTTTCAAACGGCTCAATCACGAGTAGATCGGAAAAGTCGCTTTTGCTATTTCCGACAGTATTTACAAACTCATTAACCTCGGGTGACCTTGCCTGTAAAGAAAAGTTGTTGAAGGATTTGCGGAAACTATACTTAACTTCATTGTCAATGTCTGTGTTTATACTGTACATAAATTCAATGTATCAACTGTATATTGTATCTATATATATTTAATATACTAAATATATTAAATGATGCATGGCTATATTCCTGTTCCTACTTGAGGACGATGGCCCGCGATGCTAAACTGGTACTAATTGGCCCAGTGTTTAAAGGGAATATCCCCTAAGGCAGGATGGATACATGCAGTCATGCTATTGATGGAAAAATTCTGACCCTACTTTCCGAACCAATCAGAAATTGAGATTCTTCAGGTCAAGTGACGTCTTTCAATATTCTCTTAAATTTGATTCCTATTTTGGTAAACTTGTGCAAATTACAGCCTTAGTTTCTAGTTCTTTGGCAACAGGAGAGGCACCCTGTGTGGACTTCTGCTGCTGCAGCTGTTTTACATCACAGGAAGCAGGCGCCAATCTCAGCAAGTCTGAATACACACTCTGGATTGGTGGTCGACCATTTGCAGAGCGGGCCACAGAGACACTCATTCACACTCCCACTCACAACTGCGCAATTATATTGATGTATGCTCTTGGAAAGATACACGCAAATACACGCAACTATGGAAATGTAAAAATACATTTCATTGCATGTTGTATTTATGTGTATATGACAATTAAAATTTGAATTTGGAGAAAGCATGCAAACTTTGCACAAAAAGACCTCGACCGTGAAAAAGGCCCTGTGAGGTGACGTTTGAGACTCAAAGTGCAAGTTCCAGGCCCGGTCAGGGAGACAGACGGACTGTCCGATAGACAAAGAGATAATATTACACTAGCAAAAATACTTGACCTGTCTTATTGTATTCTTGCATTAATTAAAATTAAAATTCCACTGTGCCATGAAACGTAATATCAGCACTTATTCCTTGGTGTCAGGATGGGAATATCTGTGTCAATTCGAGTGTCGGATGATGCAAATATTTGAGTGATTCCGGAACGGCCAAACGCACAAGCTCCATTTATTTCAATTGGGACGTAATCTAATCAGGCCCTCCGTACAAAGATTTTTCTTGTTCTTCACTCATAAATTACATATTGGAAATGCAAAGTATAAATCAATTTAAAAATGCCATTTAATATAGTAATTTCATCGGAGAACAAATCCTCATTGGCCTTTCAATCATTCGCCAGACTCTCCGGACCAGCATTCAAATGACAAGATTAACAGATTAATCAAACCGGCTGAAATTAAACAAAACACGTGCCATGCCCGAGTCCGTTAATGCTTCACGTCGCAGGATATTGAAAAATCCAATATTGTTTGGAGGCAAGGCTGTTGTTAAATACACAAACACACACGTCTGTGCTTTGAGCTGAGGTATCCTATATGTTAAAAAAAAAAAAGTATCTCTATCCCCTCTGGAGAGATCACAGTAAACCTGTCCGCACTCAGTCCAGTGTGATCACAGCTGTAATATGTTAAAAGCTGAGACCTTAAATTCTTTCCTGTTCTCAATCTGAAGCTGTCCGCAAGCCGATGAAAAATATTTCTCATATCGGAACCACGATGCCCTGTGCCCTGAAACATGTGTCACTGAAAACACGGGGTACAGTGAACACGACGCCAAAGACAAGTTCACAGTTTTGCTTCGTCGCTTTAGGTAAATGTAAAAACGGCGAGAGACGCCTAACAGACACGTTTACTGTAAAAACATAAAACCACCGTACGAATGAACCCGGTGTTTACGCACGTGGTGTACCTGATGACGTCACTGCGAGCTACGAGAGTATAGGCTAGCGTCACACGTATAGTGCGTGGAAATCAGTCAGAAAAACGTTGTTTTTATTCTATCAGTGTGTATTTATGCCAAATGTTCATAGTTGTTTATACAGACTTGTTTTCTGCCGCTTTCCTTTAAACAGAAGTAAACGTGTTTTTTGTTATATTTTCTGGAAATAACGTGAGAACAGAAATTGTTAATATAAATGTAATAAAAAATTACTTTTACTAAAATTACTAATACTGTATAATGCATACCCCTGGTTTAAAACACAATAAACATTAAAACTTTGAAAAGCACAGATGTACTAGCAAAAAGTCTGTCACTAATTTACATGTTTTTTTTTTAGCTTAACAGTTAAGTTTTAAATTGATTTCTATAATAAAGCTTTAATAATAGATTTACATCTTTAAAAGCAATTGTGTATTTATAAATCAATTTCATTCTATCAAGTGTCCTAAGTGTTGTTTAATCGGAAGCAGCAATTTTCACTGTCGCGCAAAGCTTCCTACTGTTTTAGATTAAAAACTGTGTAAGATTATACAGTATGTCTGTTTGTTACCCTCTATTTAAACGTATTCAGATGCTTTATGAATTTAAAAAAAAAATAAAAGAAAGGTCTGCAAAGAAGCACAAAAGATCCTAATAAAATATCGGAAATTGAAACCCTCATCGTTGGAATCTTCACTTGACGAAAAACAATTAGAACCAGCAAGCTGAGCCGCTGTTCTTTTATAGTCGGGTCAGTTTCATTTAAACTCATGGGCAGGAAGTGTTAATCATGACACACAGAAAGTTAACAGAGCAGGTTCGGATCCCTGATAATGCCACGGCCTAATGCTGCCCACTGCTCCGGTTTGTGTGTGTAACTTGGATTATTAAATCAGAGGACAATTTCAATACGGTCCCTAGTGGCCATATTGACAAACTCACTTACGAATATAAAGACAGATCCATTCCCTTAAAAAAGTCAGAGCCTTATTTTTTTCCAGCTCTTTATTGCAGCTGTTAAATCCAGCAGCTGGACGAGACACACAAGGACAGTATTGTGACCCCAGCTTCGCTTTCTGCCCGGTCTGTTGGCCCTCGCCACATCTGTAGCGCCATCACGTGGCAGGGCAGCCGCGCCTGTCACACCCCAAGTCACGGTTGTTGCTGATGAGAAGAAAGACTGTTTGTGAGGGCATCAGAATCCAGCTGCAGGCTCGAGGATGGCCACCGTCATCAGCAACAATGGAGGCTCTCTGTTCCTCTCGACACACTCTTCAACTTCTCTGCCGGGCTTTTTTTTTTATCAGTCTCCATCTCTCCAGGCCTTGGGCATCACTGTCTATTTGAGGACGTGCAAAGAGAGCCAGACGACCTCGTGTTCACACCAAAGTCTCAAGACCACTGCTGATTTGATTCAGGCGAGGGAAATCGGTCAGTCTGTGCCACGAGCGCAAGAACGCAAAGGGTTAAACTGATGAAGAGGAGCGATTATTCATCTAAGAGTAGGTGAGGTATGAAAGTGTGGTTTGTAATACTGTACGTTCATGCGGACACGAGTCTCCGTCTTGTCTTCTGGCAACAGGTGGTCTGTCTTCACTCTCGGATTCTCTCGGCTTTTTATTACTAGAAAGCAAAAGAAAAAAAACAACAAGGAACAAAAAGGCTTAAATGGCTCGCAGACACTCAGATTTACAAGCTACATGAACACACACTCTGCTTGGCAAACGCTAAGTGTCTCTGGGTTAGTGCTTGCACACACTCTCTATCCGTGTTAGCTGAAAATTAAACTTTACTACCTTTGGTCGTATTCCGCAGCCAAGGAAAGTCAGCCGAGCTAGTTTAAATAAATAACACTGCAAATTCACACATTTATTAACAAAATGTTCAAATATGAATAATATGAACAATACACTAGATAGATAGATAGATAGATAGATAGATAGATAGATAGATAGATAGATAGATAGATAGATAGATAGATAGATAGATAAATGCATATGTAAGCTCAAACATTTTCATATTATTTTCATTTTATTTTATATATTGTTTACATTTTGCATCATATCCTAGTGCATGCAAAATGTCAAAATATTCGTAAAAAATATACACTTATGGTCTGATCTGTGAAAATACCGACACTCTTTAGGTAGAATTCAGTCCAACACACACACACACACACACACACACACACACACACACACACACACACACCGTTTTTCACAGTTTGAGGGTGAAATTAGCGACCTGTTGCTAACGGCCGAGCAGGAAATGTGCATTTTTTAGCAGATTCCAGTCTCTGTTCAGCTGCATTCAAGAACGTCTTTCGGATCCCACAACTTCAAATCGAATGTAAAATGCCTGGCCATTCCCCTCTCTGCACGTGCTGCTGTGTTCTTTATGGCTTTTAAATGGGACTCCTTACAGACCACCGCAGGGGGTCCGCAGCTAGCTCAGGGGAAAATGACAGACATGTTGGATTTATCAGGGTTAAAAGTTGAAAGTTTAAAACCAGAAAAGAAGAGTTTTAATCCAAAATTTTAATCACAGTGGCACTGACTATAACCGTGTGTGTATGTATATGTGTGTGTGTGTGTGTGTGTGTGTGTGTGTGTGTGTGTCTCACAGCGGGATAATGTACTTTAGAAGAGTAAATGGACTTCATTACTTTACTTGAGTATTTTGTGCTTGTGCTGAGCAACCTTTACTCTGTACTTGACTACATGTATGACTGAGCATCTGTACTCTTTACTCCACTACATTTGAATGCTCTCGTTACTTGCTACATTGTGATTATAAAAGTCAGCATCTTTATCCACTGCGGGCCAATATTGAGCGAGCGAGACAATATTGACATCTACAGGATGCTGAAGGTACCACATGCTATTTATCAGCTAAACCACATAAACTCAGCGGTTGCACTTTTTTGCACATTTGAGTTTGACTGAGTCTGACTTTTTGTTCTTTCTATATCAATTTTGTCCAGCAATTTTGAAACATTGTGGTGTTAAATTTCATTTAAGAAATATGCAAATAAATAAACATAAAAATAAACATAAATAAACACGTTTCTTGTTTTTCAAATCTCTTGGTGTTGTTCTAATTTCAGTATGAGTAAAATACTTAAAGTTCAGTACGAGTAAAATAAAAGTTCTTATAAAATTGAATATTTTTACTGAAAAATTGAACGACTTGAAAATTTAAAGACTCTTGGTGTTATTCTAATTTCAGTACGAGTAAAATACTTAATTTCTTATAAAATTGAATATTTTTACTTAAAAATTTAACGACTTTTACTCAAGTCTTCTTGGAATTCGTTGACTACTAACTTGTAATGGTGTCATTTTTACAGTAAGTATCAATACATTTACTCCAGTGTGGTTTCTTTATAGAACATTTATATAACTCTTTGAATTCTCCGTTTTATGTAAAAACACAGTTTATTTGTATAACAGCAAGTTGCTGTTTTTTTACACTAGTAATATGCTGTGAAATGAAGTACGAGATTATAATACAATAGTACCGTTGCCACCTCTCCCAGTAGATTACCGGACATTTTACAGCAATTAAAAACTTTGTAGAGGGGGCACTCCGTTCTCAATTTGTAAAGAAATCTCCATGTCAATTTCCTCACATGTCGATACGTTTCTATGCGGATCGATGCCTAATTCGTACCTAATAAAGAACACACAATCTGCTTGAGTGAAATCTGCGCATTCAGGGTTTGCGCCAAATAGTCGTGTAGCCGGTAACAGACGGACGGTGAGAAAGCAGATCAACCCGAAAGTCGAGTAATCGCCCCTCTATGGAGTTATCCATTAATTCAGGGTTAAAGTCTATTTGCATTTAGACAAAAGGAGATCGTCCATCCATCACCGAGTGGAGGGCCAGAAGGAGGGGTAAAATACTTCTCTTGCAAATAAATCTGTTGCCCTCCGGGGTGCGTTTACATAGGTGTGAACTGCGACTGTTGGAAAGCCAAGAGTAATTCATCTGAAATGCGAAACCTTAACTCACAATAATTCCCTGTATATGTATAATCCAGGCTCAGGTGATTCTGTCGGGCAAGCTCCTCTTGTCTCCCAGCATCCTTTGAGTGCCAGGTTCTGCACTCCGTTTTTGTACAGTTTATTTTTGAGTTGATCTGACCAGGTTCCTGTTAAAAGGGACGATTACATGGATTGTATTAAGTAATACGTTATAATCATTTTTGCTAAATGTGCATTATCATCAAGATCTTTCTTGAGAAATGCTATTTTACACTGTTTGGGTCTGTGTATCATTTTATGAAATATTGCGTTAGGCGTTTATTTTTTGGGCATTTGCATTTTTATGTGTTCGGCCAAATGTTTTTTCCAAAAAATTTCCAACGTATTAAAGCTCTCACAAATGTAAATTTTCTTCGGAAGAAATACACTGTGTTCATTTAAATAAAAGGTTCGATTTCAAGAAAAATAAAATTGGGAACACGTGGATTCAACACAACTCAACTTCAGGGTTCTTTGTAAGCATCTAAATCCTGACTTATACTGTAAAATATATTGTAATATACTGTTAATATGACGAAAAATCTTTAAAAAAATTGTGAAGTATATTTCTATAAGTCTATATTTTTCTAGTAGCTTATGCCTTTGTTTTGTTGCCCTCAGTAATTTATTTGTTTTTATTTAAATTGTATTTACATTTGTTTTCTTTTTTTATTGTTCTTTTTTCTTACTATGTATACTTTTTTGCAACATGGTATTGTGCCACGTAAGTTGCAGGTGTTTTGTTTAATTACCTACTCTGACAATAGTTTAAAATAAAAAGAAAGAAACCAAACTTGCTTAGTGTTCAAAAAGAAAAAAAAACAGGGAGCGTATAGTAAGATGGCATAATCTCCATCGCGTCTCCGTTTTTAAGGTGGACGTGACGCCTAAACTCACTTCAGGTCGGTTTTCCTTTAAGTGAAAGCGAAGGCGTGGCGAGATTCGTCGCGCACATGCGCCAAAACCGATTGATCGTTAGGGAAAATAGCGTCACGTTAATTCACAGATCGAAATTGCGCTTAAAAAAAGATTTACAGAAGAGTTTCCGATCCAAATGAAGTGGAGCGCGCGTGTAACGGTCCACCGACTTAGCGGGTCTCCTTAAAGCTGTGCGAGGGTTTGTGGGAATTCCTTGTGCGTGGCTTGCCGGGGGCTTCCTTCCTTCCTTCCTTCATTCATCCCGCACATCCCATCCCCCGCTCGGTGGACAGGGAGGGAGATCCAGATTCGGCTCAACTCACAAGCGGAACACGCTTCTCCAATCGCGCCGGGAATAATGGCGTGTCTTCATGGCCTGGACCGTTAAACCGGACGATGGTGTGAAAACACGCGGTTTCTTTGATGCTGTTTTTTGTCTGTTGCAGCGTCACGATGTTTGGGAATTCGCGAGCGTGGAAAGATTGCGGGACGATCTCGGGTTTTAATCGACAGTTTCCTCATCTGTGCGCCGGACGGACACGTTTTCGTTCCCGTGCTGATGGCGTGGCGCGTCTCTGGCCGTTTGGATGGCGACTGTTTACTGTTTGTAAACGTTTCTGAAGAGTTCCACGAAATCCCCGCGCTGCGCCGCTGCGTCATAATGACAAACAGGCGACTCGGGAATTTGGCGCGAGATTCAAACTTCGCTCGCTTGTTTTCTTCGTCGCGAGCACGGATGTAGCAAATGTAAAGGTAATGTTATTAGTTTAGATTTCTTAATCTTTTTTATTCCTTATAATGAGGGAAAAAAGAGCTAGTGTTGATGGGATTTTTAATTTTTTTGTTGTTGCTGCTAGTGTTATTGTTAACTGTTGAGTGCTTTAGTATTTATAATTTAAATTGCAGTAGTTGTGAAATTGCACGTAAATGTTTTTTTTTTAATTAAGATTTATTTGTATGAGTCAGCATTGCAAAATCGAATCGTTTTAGAGTGACGAAAATAGGACCGTGGAATTACAATTTAAATAAATAATAAAATTACGCCAGTGAAGAAAAAAAACCAAAGACGCGATATATTTATTTTTAATTTTAGCTATTTCTTTTCGAAATGTATTTTATTTTCACGTATTGTATTACTTTTAGGAGATCAGTGAGTTTCTGATCTATTTCACGAGCTTTAGACGCCAATTTTTATTTATGTTCAACTGTTAGATAACGTTTACAGTGTATAATTCACACAACGTTTAATTCACTAAACGGGCATGTATGTTTTGCGATATTATTATACATTTTTATTTTTATAGGTTTTTTTTTTAGATTTTGTTTTACCTTTTAATTTTCCTCCATTGAATTATAGCTTACAATCTTATTTTAATTAAACTACTACCACTCGATTCTATTATTATTATTATTAGTAGTAGTAGTAGTAGTATTAGTATTATAATTACATATTTATTTGGTAAATGATGATTTATAATGAATGATGTTTATTTACTGGTAATAACAGTCAATTGTTATTTTACTCGAAACGCAAATATACTGGTATTTTTAATAGCTTCACTAGAAAGAAAATATGCATGATATTTATGATAATTAAATAATTGTGTTCCTTTTTTTTTTTTT